>AWWV01005055.1:0-25092 GCA_001974805.1 Corchorus capsularis | reverse complement strand
GCTATGAAATCGCAGATTGGTGTGCTACTTCGGAAGAAAATATTTTTGGGGAGGTATGATTTGGTTGTGATGTAATTTGTAAAAGGAAATTTGTGTTTGAAATCGAATTTGGAGAAAGAATTACACTGCCAATCTTACATTATAGCAAGTTTAACCCAACTAAGTTGAAAATTATTCCCCATGATTAACTTGGAATGATTGGTGGAATATTGGAAAGAATCTCCCTTGTTTATCCCAAATTCGTACAAGATTTTTTGCTCATCAATTTGACACTGAAAATGATCCTCCAAACACTCCCATTTTTTTCCATCTCATACAATAGAATTCAATCATCATTAGATCATTCGCCCATCGCTCACAGAACAGCCGAGCTGACCCGGCAAAAGCAATTCTAGTCAAACAAGTCAACTCAACCCGAGTCAAACATGGTCAGTTGGGATTACCAAGCAAAAACAAGAGTCGAATTCAAATAGAAATCTTCTATATTCTGCTGCTTCCAGCAGAGAAAAGGTATCCACAATAGCGTCCAGTACCTGAAGCCCCCAAAACCAAGGTGTCTGCATTATAGACGAAGCACCAACGTTACAATAGGTAAGAGAAAGGCCCTAATCAACCTCCATGCCAGTGCTAAGATTACAGGTTTATATTCAATCATTTTTGTATTCATGTCATATTTCGAATTCAAAGTTACTTCATGTATACCATTCCCAATCAACAGCAATAGCAGAAAATCTGGACTGGGAAGCATTTGCACCAGGTCCATTTATGGTGCTCAAAGAGATTTGATCTGAATTACTGATAATAACCTTGTGAAATTCTGCTGGGAAGAACTATTTTCAATGTTACAGGTTGGACTCAGATATAGGAGTAATCTCAACCTTATGCCGATACCATACCATCTAGAGGTGATGAAACAAATCCCATGATTCCCTATCTGAAGTCAACCAAACCTGAGTCCAAGGTTATACCTTATTACTCATTGAAATGGATTCTCAGTTCATACAATCCTAGAAATCAATCAAATATATACTCTGCACCTCTAGATCCTTAATGCTTCTACCATTCTAGTATGGCCTCAAGGCAAAATATATCCGCTTAATCGTATCTCTTCAAATTCTCAGTTACGATTTCCAAATCATCTATTGTAAAGAAGAGATATATAGCTATAACATTATCCTTTTTTTCTCTCTTTACTTGGAGAAAACATTGAGATCTACAACATAACTTCTCTAATTTCAAAGAACAAAACATTCAGAATTTTAATCAAGTACAAAGAGTTAGAAATGAAAACTTATGCACCTCTAAATAACAACATTAACCCCTCTAAGTTCTAAATGCTGGGGGAAAGATCATCATCCCTACCCTCTATCCCAAAACAAAAGCAAGAAGAATACAAAGTTGACATCACAAGTAATGCAGTAGTAAGCAGTCCTTTCACAGGCAAACCTTAGAACTCAATATTAATGTGATACCGTAGCAGTCACAGCATTCCTAACTTGAAGGAGACAACTGCTTCAATTTTGCTTGTAAAATTGCTCCAGCTTCATCTGCTACAGTTTTCTTCTTACTTGCAACCTACATAGTCAAATTACACATCCATCACCAAAAAACAGGAGAGATGAACCAAATCATCATCAACTAACAAAAAGTCGAAGAACAAAACCATGTTCAATATTGTGGGGGAACAAAGGTTCCCTAATCTCAAATACTAAAAAGGAAAAGCATCAGCTGCAAAGATTTTGTTACATTGATTGCTTTACCCAAAGGGAAATCACAAACAATATAGAGACAGTGAGGTTTTCCATCTAATAATATTGATTTTGGAAGATTTTAAAACAATCAAATCTAGGGAACAAGTACCCATCAACTTTAACCATGAAACTAAGTGGACTAACAATTTTATACTCGTTTCTTCTACATAAAGGATGATGGAATCACAATCAAAATCTTTTTTTTCCCTTTAAGAGTATTGATAAGGATACCTCAATAAGTTGGTCGAAATTGGATTTAAGTAAGTTGATCTTCCGATCGCAATAATCTTTGCCTTCAGCCATCGTTTT
Organism: Corchorus capsularis; assembly: GCA_001974805.1. Lineage (NCBI taxonomy): Eukaryota > Viridiplantae > Streptophyta > Magnoliopsida > Malvales > Malvaceae > Corchorus > Corchorus capsularis. Next base: position 23,032 of record AWWV01005055.1, on the reverse strand, counting down.
CTGGAAAATCAATTGCAACATATAAGCATCAAAGACCAAATTGGATTAATTTACATCAAAAGCATCGAAGAAAGCAGCAAAAATCAATCAGGGAACAAATCTGTGAATAAAAAATAATAAAAAAGAGTAGAGACCTCAACGAAGTATCCAGTGCCAATATCAACGAGAACATTGTCAGCATCGTCGAGGGTACCCGGTACATAGAGGGAAGCAGTAAGCGGAACAAGCATTTTCTTCCCTGTAATTTAGATTAAAATCAAGAAAAATCAAAATTATATTTTATTAGTGTCGAGAAAATGGAAAAAGAGGAATGATAATGATAAAGGAGGGGAGGGCGGACCTTGGGGGCGGAGGGAGAGGTCGTGGAGAGCGGTGGAGGCGACCTCGAGGCGGCCGGTGGCGGTGCGGATGTTGTTAAGACTGTCTTGCAAAAGATTGACTTCAATATCAGCTTGTTCTTTGACAGCTTTGAGCTGCTCCAAACTCATCTTCTCCAGTTCGGCCGCTCTCATCAGTGGCTGAACTCCTCCTCTTGACGACGACATTTTCTTTCCCTTTTTGCTTGTAGGCTGCCGATCACCTTTCTCAGTTCTGACCCCTATTATAAACCTCGTTTTCTCTGTAAAAATTGAAGTTCTAATTTATAAATAAGTGAATTGAATATGTTATACAGCATCAGTAGCCCCTATAGCTCAGTGGTAGAGCGTCAGTCTTGTAAACTGAAGGTCCGTAGTTCGATCCTGCGTGGGGGCACTTTGCTCACAACTATATTTTTATTTTTCTTGGGACTTCTTTTGTTTTCTGAAAGAAAATAAAATTAGGGTTGAAGGCTCAAAGCTGCTTAAAAATCTTAGTAGTAGTACTTTGCTTTTTTTTTTTGAGGGAAACTACTAGTACTATACTATTTATATTTAGATTAATACTTAAAGCACTTGTCCATCTTATGTATAGATAGCAACCTATTAAGCAGAATTTGAAGGATTTTTAGTACTAATATATATATTTAGGGTATGGTATTTATTTAGATTAATACTTAAAAACATGCACTTGCCCCTTGAGAGCACACTTTTGATTCCTTGTAAATTTGCTATGTTTCAATGGTACTGATATGGACCATATGGTATTGGTATCCATTACTCATTTCATTTTCCCTATTTCCTTTTTTCTTTGGCATCTATATTCTATACCATAAAAAAACATGACAGCTTTAGATTGACTTTCAGTTATTGTTGAGGTCATTCTATCATTCTTCTTACATTTATATATTTAAGAATAGAAGAATGTTTACTCAAAAAAAAAGAATAGAAGAATGTAACTTCTATCACCTTCTGAATGAAGAAAAAGTATATATTGACATATCATTAAAATCAAAAATTCAAGAGCCCTAACTTACAAAGGAACATGGAAGAGTTAAGAGTAACCCACATAAACACATTGAATTAAAAAAATGTATAAAATGCCCCCTAAAATGAGAACAAAATACATCTAAAAAATTTTGGGAATGACCATCCAAATCTGAAACTTGAGGCTCACCATTATTTGCATTGCATGTGTTCTAATAAAAATTGCGTAAATGAGCCCACGAGACCATATTTGTGTCCCAAGTCCCAACTGCTATGTCCCAAGCCCATGAATGAATGGGAAAATGGCGGGCCTAATTTCAGTTGGAAGCTAAATTTACCTGTCTGAAATCTAAATACAGTTTTAAAGATTGGGATGGTCCAAACCCTAAACATCATAAGACACTATCCCAACCTTTTCAACTAGCCATTTAATCCAAAGGAAAGGGACCCCATCAATTATTTGGGTCCTGACTCTTTTGTTTTGCAATAATTAATAGGGGAACAAGTTACAAATTTTTTTGAAATCATGAATGGTCTTTGTACTCATTATTATCTCTCCCTAATTGCTTTTGCTACCCCTTCACTAATTGAAATCTTGTTGTTTTGCCTCTTTCTGCCATGACTTTGAGAAACCCTTTCCTTTCCCATTCATTTTCAACAATTATATGCTATCATCCGGACTACTGGCATTATTCAAACATGTCCCATTTCTTTTCCTGGAAACTGCAAATTCCTCTTACTGTCTATCTTCAGAACAAAATGCAGTCACCATCTTCCTTCCTAGTCGTTGACAAGCAATCCATTTCAAATCATTTGATACCAAGTTTCTAATAACCGAAAATCCCGGTGATTGCCTCCATGATTATACTTGCTGCAACAGTTCATGTTCATCTGTGATAGTACCACGACTAATTCATTGATATGCCGGTAAAAGTACATAGATCCACAGTTACAATTACTACCAATTCCCCAGACATTTACCAATATGGAATTTCTTTACCATCACCAAAACTTTGACTAACTGCAGTGCTTTTAACACTTGGAGGCCGACAGGATAACTGCAGCATGTGCTTCTTACCGCTCCGACAATTACCAAGAATAAGAGGAACCATGAGATTACTATTCAAGCATATATACAATGCAGGTTCATAGATCTAAGAAATTCAATGATGTTGCACTAGGTAGCAATGAATAGCAGGAGAAACTCAATAAAAACCCAAGTAGTTAGTGCCAACTAATTTCTGAGGACAAAATCCAGAACCATGGCTAGATTTTGAAGTTCTAACGTTCCAAAATATGTAATGATTCCATGGATGAAGTTTCAATGCTCTGTTTCTCTATTTATTACATGGTGATTAAATCAAACTTGTAGCAATCATTTTTGTTAGTTACAGCCAGCAAGAAGAGATTGGTATAAGAGAGTTGTCATGCCAATTATTATACCTCTGACCCAAACAACTAAATCAGCAAACAGGACCACTCATTCATTCTCATTACATATCTCTTAAGAGTTAAGATGATATTCACCATTGAACAAACAAAAAGTGAGTGAGCCAGTTATGGAAAAAAAATAGATAGTAAATCAAACACAACTCAAAGATTGCATTGGAGAAATGAGATGAGTGAGTAGTAGCAGAAACAAGTGCATTCTTATATGGAACGGAAGCTAATGGCACGCGAAGGGAAGATCAAGCAGCATGAAGTAAAATTGAGGAAAACAGATGGGGTTTTTTATTCACACAACAGGCACCCAAAACAATCCACTTACGTACATGAAGAACACATTATTTGCACGCTGATAAATCTAAAGAAATGGCTAAGAATACAGCTAATTATTTTTTTTTTCCCAAAACAGAGGCCTTACAGGAAGGAACCAGAGCCTTTATCTTTCACACAGCAGTCTCCTTTGAGATCTTGTGATAAACATAGACACTGAAAGCAGAAGAGAGAGGGGCAGGGCCGGATCAACCCACGTCCGATGCATATCATAGCTAAGGATTTAAGAACCATATAATTTTCAATGCTAAGCTATGCAGGTAGCAGCAAAGAAAGTAATGCTTCTCAAACACCATTAGCAATGAAGGGAATTCCAACATATTTAGGGGAAGCATTGTATCATCCAAGAGCATATCCCCAGGGTTTCGGCATTCATCATTTACCCAATTTGAGATAAGCAACTCAAAGTCTCAAACCGAAATTATGTGTAAGCTGAGCAAAATCCACAACTAGAATCAACCAGCTTTGCATGTCATGAATTATGGAAGAACTTGCCATTATGAGAAAAGCAAAGAAATCTTCAAATCCAGGTTTACAACCATTTTGAACATGGGAAATGAACCGCCACAGTTTCTTCAAAGCAGAAAGAAATCAGCAACTCCTTGCACAATATCAAAGAGCAATAGCACTCTAATTTCTCAAAAAAGAAACAATTAGCAAACTTGACTAATCACAAAAGAAATCCCCAATTCTGGAAATCCCCAAAATCAGCAAGCGGCCAGTTGCAAATTTGGTCACCAATACCCTAATTCTCCACCCTCTCCTCCTCCAACATAAACCCTCAAAATCCTAAACAAATGTGAACGCTCTAAACCCTAATTAATCATCAAATGAAAGTACTAAAGAAAAAAAAAACTCTAATTTGAATCCATTCATCATCCATACTCCAAATTCTCCCCCTCAAAACCCTAATACCCTAACCCTAAAATTCCAACTAAAAATCCTCTTCAACATCCACACACACAAAAACAACCATACACAAATATTTATAGAATCTATATATTCATAGAAATATATATACTCCCAACAACGAGTGGTAAAATGGTCCACCGGAATTCAACGCGGATCATCGTCTCTCCGACCCGAACCCCCCGGAGCACCCGACAATGATGCCAACAAATTGAGATGTCCAGGAAGATAATTCCCAACCCTTGCGGCCGACGCTTCTCCCATTGCTTGCTGTTGCTGCACGAACAAAGCAGCAGCAGCTGGTTGGTGAGCCGCCGCCGCCGCAGCAGCAGCTGCAGCAGACTGTACCATCATCTCTGGTGGAGGCGGAGGCGCGAAGCTCCATACTTGGCCAAAGTCGGGCCTTGCTTGAAGAGCCCAAAACCCACCCGTACCCGCTGGCCCCACAATGGACCCCACTCCTGGTCCCACGGTGACACCTCCGGAATCGTCCTTTCCGGCGTTATCATCGTCAGCCCTGACGCGTTTTCCTAGTATAAAAGGGGTGGGACCCAGCAGAGGCTTATGATCCAAAGCCGAAGAGGAAGTCGTCGACGATAAAGAAGTAGAATTAGCCCCGCCGCGAACGGAGACCGACACGGTCGAGAAGCTAGCAGGAGTGGTCCCCGTGCCCGTGGCGGCTATGATAGAAGGCTCAGCTTGTCGCAACAGCCACTCAATAGTCTGACCATCGGATTTGTGACCCAACTCACGAGTCAACTGAAAAACACGAGCCGCACAAATGATGGGCATCCTAATTCTTCGGCCACGACCGTCGACTTTGCTGTGACGGTCTTTAGAAGGAGGCTTTTTGACGACAAGGGCACCGTTGTTACCCGTCGATTGCTGTCTCTGGGGGTCCATTATAGCTCCGTTTGCAGCAGCACCCTCTGAATTTGACATGGGGCAGAAAAACGAAACCAAAATAATAGAAAAACGATACTAATTCTACACACTCTTACTGAAAAATTCTGTTCCTCTTCCTTAATCAGCTATCTTTTCTGGCCTCGAACCAAAAAGAAAAGAATTGTCTCAGCTGTTTCGGGCTATTTGAGATTAAAAGACAACCGAGAGAAAAAAAAATGAAGATTTTTGAAAGAAGAAGAAGAAATTAAAGAAATTCTTTTTACAGAGAGGAAAAGAGCGAAGGGTTTTGGGGAGGGAGCAGAGTGCTAATCATTGAGCGGCAGGAGCTGGTGGAGACAGGAGGGAGGGCACATGGGTGGTGGGTCCCACACTTAACACATCCCTCCCCACAGCTCACTTCTTTCCCTGTTCCATTCTTCACGCGCTTCCCACGCGCGCCCTTTCTTATTTCTTTCATTTATTGGTTTTTTATTTTTTTTTTTCTAAAGTGAGGAATTTAAGTGGGGGTTGTCAGGGAAAAAAAAGAAGGGGCCCACTTCCTTTTCCGTACTTTTGAATTGAAGGTTCCAGCTACGTGCAGTAAGTTCATTATCCATTTGTTTTTAGCCACGTCACTTATTTTTAACAGTGATTTATAATCGTCCCGCTAGATTTAATGGGGTCTTGTTTGGTTTGGTGATGGATTAACAAAAAGTTTTTTTTTTCATTCTTCTTTTAGTACTATTAGACTACTAGTATTTCTGTATTTGATTTGATTCTATTACTTACTAACATAAAGTTTTTAATATCACCAATTGTTAAATTTCTTGCTTATAGCATATATTTTTCCACGTAGTATATAAGATATATCTAGTAAACTCCCAAAGTCTACTACACTCAACTCAAGTCATATGACTATCCCTATCAAAATTAAAGTGATGATGATTTATATTTGCTTGACTCTTCTTTACATCTAAAGCTAAATCTTGCACCTTTTTGTGATTATACTATACACTATTACTACATGTATATATGTATAGTTGCAAATATATATATATATATATATATATATCATCATAGTAATTATCATCATAGTGTCTTAGCTTTCCTTTTTAATCAAACATCATATTTTGTTCTGTGATGGGAGGTATTGGAACTCCATTAATTTAATCTAACTCTTTAGATTTAGATTTCAGATCTATTGGATGAAGTTTCAAACACAGAAACACTACATAATTATGCTAAATTTTATTGTATTTAGTCCTTAATCGATCATATTAGAGACTTACACCCCAAATTGAATCTCTGGCAAAAACTACTGAGTTATGCAATATTTAGTCCTTAATCGGTCATGTTAGAGACTTACACCCCAAATCAAATCATTTAGCAAGCATTTGGCCTCATATTAAGCAAGTCTCTATAAGTAATGGGTAATGCGAATTTTATTTGCTCATATGATATTTGGCTACATAAAGAAAGATAACTACCTCTTTTTCTCGTTGCATCAATATCCTAATATCAACTTACGATGTTTTGAGTGGAAATAGCTAAATATCCCTTACTTGAGGTCTTGAATTCATGTCTAATGAATATTTAGCTTGAGTAAAAAAGGTATCGAGATTCAAGTTTTGTAAATTAATAAATATACTTACCAGATGCAAGATTGAGCTATATTTACGAAAAATGAAAAGAGGATTATCAATTTACACTCGGTATAAACTAACTCTTACTAGTTACTATGGGTGTGTTTAGTACACCGTTTCATTGCCGTTTGATCGTTTCACCACTGTTTTGGATCCAAACGGAGTTTAAGTGTAAACTCCGTTTCAATTGCTACTCTAATAATCTCATTTGTACAGTACCTAATCTAATCTGTACAGTGTAATCAGGGGCGGACCCAGGTTATTTTTGAGGGGGGGCGAAGAAGTATATTGAATTTTTTTTGAATAAATATAGAGAATACTTTTGTTAAATAAAGTATACAAAACAAAAATAATATAAATATAAATCCAAGATGCAATTGTTGTGATCAACTTATAAATTTGATACTTTGTAAATCATGCTTGAATGATTTACTTTGATTTGTTTCTCTTGAAATTTGTAAAAAGAGAAAAAAATTCTTATGGTACGATATGCTTAGGGTTATGGCTACTTATAATGCAACAATTTTTTTGGCATCATAATATATATGCAACAATTTAATCTTTCTGCTTTTTGTAAAAGGATAATTTTAATCATATATATCATGAGGATTCCACCTTATTGTAATAGAGACAAATTAAAGTATAACTTTCTTTAACCAATCAAATATTGGATTTGGGTCTTAATAAATTACTTTTATTTTATTCATTAAAATTTAAATTGAACCAAAATAAGTTACTTTTATCTAAAAGCTATAAAAATGCATGGCCCATGTAACTCATATATAGAAGTATAAGGATATTTGGAAGGGGCACGTTTAATTTTAGGGGGGCCACTTTGAGCAAAAAAAAAATTTAGGGGGGCCATGGTATAATAATCCCACTTCTATTTGGGGTTTGCAAGATTTTAGGGGGGGCGATGGCCCCTGCCTGCCCCCCTATGAGTACGCCCCTGAGTGTAATCTCATCTGTATAGTTGTTAAACAGTGTCAATCACACCGCTATCGCATCACTCTACTAAATGCAGCCTGTGTAATATGTATATAGTAGGTAGGTAAAAAAAAAACATACACATTTTAAGGAGAATGGTGCCAAAAAGAAACATTTTAAGATGACCACATGCATAAACCATTTAATTAATGCTTCAAATTAGGGTGTATATTAGGCGGCTTTTACCTTGGTGAATGGTGATCAAGAATTGGACCCTATTGAATGCTAAACAGAAACGGTGGAAAAGATGATGTGAAGGGATGGATTTTGTAGGTCTTGTTCCTTTTCCTTGAAGAAGTGTAGTGTAGCCTTGTTTTTGTGTGCACTCTGTTCCTTCCCCTGATCTCCTATCTCCTATCTCCAACTTCTTTTGTAGCTTGTGGGAAATAACAATCATAAGTTGGTTTTGTGGGGTTGATGTACTTTAAAAGACAACGAAATATATTTCATCGATCATTGGGTTCCTTTTCCTTAGTGATTTGATACAAATCCTATTTTTTGCATCTTTCAAACCATGGTTTTATTATGACAAACAGCAACATTATCCTCAATTCCTAAATATTAGGTGCTAATAATGTTATCACCAAAGCTAATCATTACTATTATGCTACAACTCATTTTAAGTTTTCTGGTTTTTATGAATTAATAATTTGACTTTTATATTTAGCTCTAATTTTGTCAAATAAGGAATATTGTATCAAATAATGTAGTAATTTGATTTTATTTGGATTAGCTTCTATATATAGTTAATTAATACATTTAGCTTATTTTAAACAGTTTCAATAATTGAATCGCTAGAGAGAAAAAGAAAGATTATTCAATATGCAAAAGAGTGAAAGTACCTTCACAAACATATAAGAAAATATAGTCTTTTTAAGAGATTCAATAAAAATTCTTGAGCTTCTCATATTTGGGTGAGATACCACATTCTTTAAATACAGATAATATGTATATATCAACCACTGAATCAAATGTTTGGAACTCCCAATGTATTGTAAGTATATATATTTTACCAATTAAGTAATATTGTTACCTTTTCTAGCATTTTATCCTACTATATTTATTTCTTTGATGGTGGCATAATTTCAATCACCACATTAATCTATCTCAATTAGGACTTGAAAAACTTGTTTCTATAAGATATGTAATTAAATTTATGCCATATCAACAAGGACATAGTCAGAAACTATTTTGATTGAGATCATATGTATCACATGATATGATTACTTATCAACATAGGTAGATTATTATATATACAATATGGCATAATTGATATATATTACTTTATTTTATAATTAAAAAATTAAAAGATCACTTATTTGACTTCACTATTTAATTTTTCTCTTTAATTTGGGTGGAGTCTATATGTATCGGATTGATATGTAACATCAATGAGTCGATAGAAGAAACTTGTAAGAAAAGTTTACATTTTACATTAAAATTAAAATGCATTATCATTAATAAAAAAATTGAGTGAAGTGGATTGCCCCATTCACATACATGTGATTACATCTATGCACATTACACATGATAATTTGATTGGACAAAAGACATTCTTCATTTCAATTATAAGTTATAACAAAATTTTCCTTAGCAAAAAAAAAGAAAGGAAAAACTGAATTAAATCTTCTGATAGAGTAACAATTATTAATTGAAACTAAGGTTACTTACGAATTGAAAAAGAGATAGTAGAACTCTGAACTCAGGAGAAAAAGTGGATTCATGGGAACCAACACCTGAGACCCAGCCCAAACCGGTGATGTCATAAGTCAATAATTCCGTCGGATTACATGGATTTTTCAGTTTTTTTATTATTATTATTATTATTTTTTTTTGGCCAGAAACAAATTTCCTGTTCGGTTTAAACTTCAAAGTAACAGTTGCCGGTTACGGGGGTTATTTATTCGCTGTAATATCTGTGACTGTAATCCAAACTGGGCGCAGCGCTGGCAAATGATATTTCGGGATTAAAGAAAACCAATCCAGAAACAAAAATAAAAAATGTGGCATAGCGCCATTGGTTAACGAAAAATAAAAGAATTAATTAAAGCGGAAAATCCAAAAAAAATGGAGAAACGTGATACGCGAGGGGAGCGTGATGTACACGAAGGGGAGTGAAGGCGCGTGAACAAACAGGGTGAAAAAATGGGCTTTAAATGAAGCGAGTCAGTAAGTTAGTCAGTCGTTGCAATTTGACATCTAGCCAGCTGTTTATTTACGTAATTTGCCACCTTTTTGAAAACAAAAATTAATTTATTTTCCCCCAAAATTGAACAAAACAATTAAGAAAAAAAGGCCCCTGTTTTTCGCGACAATGATTTGTCTTTGTGGGAGTATGTCGTGCCGTCGGTTGATGAAGCCTACGGTGTTTCTAGAATTTAACGTAATCTAACGGATAAGGTTTGCCGTTTGGGAAAATTGCATTTTCATTATTGTAGGCCATGTTTCAGGTTATCAAAACACACTGAATCACTGAAGATCATTCTGTCTAATTGTAAGGACTATATCGTCTTTCCCTCCAAATGTTCCATTATTTGTCTTTTTGAATTTTCTTTTGATTGATCTTTTTGTATGGGCGCAATTGCTTGGAAGAATCCAACGAGAGAGAGAGAGTCCCCTAACCCTTCCACTTCCAGTCCAGCAAATTTCTTTGATTTTCATTTTTCGTTTTGAGATGAAACTAAATCATAATTTGCTGCTACCTTCCTCCTTTTTGTACATGAAAATTGCCCAATTCTCGAATGGGGGTTGATAAATACCGCCCCATTTTTTACATTTTTATCCTTTATTCTTTGAACTTTTTACACTGAGCCTCCCCACTAGGATGTTTCAGTCACGGCGGGGCCTTCCCACTGGGGCGACTTCGCCACGGCAGGCCGCCCTCATGGGGCGGCTAGACCAATTTTTTTTAAAATAATAATTATTTAAAAAAAAATAGCCGAACCGCCCCAGTGGGGCGGCTTCGCCATGGTTGAGCCTCCCAAGTGGGGCGGCTTCGCCACGGTAAGCCGCCCGCTTGGGACGGCACGGGTCATCAGTCCTAAATTTCGTCAAAAATTGCATTTTTCTGAAATCGTCATCAAAATACGGCACGTTATAGTTCATTTTTCTTAAATCGTCATCAAAATACAACACGTTAACGCTATTCTACGTTCGTGATAGTTTCAAGATTAGAAAATGAAGCAAAGGGCAAAAGCGTAAAAAATGGAGCGGTGAATAGCAAAAATGGGACGGTGTTTAGCAATTCAGTTCTCAAATATGTATCTTAGATTATCACAAGGCTTGAATTTTTTTTGTTCCGGTATCCAGGGCTAAGCCCTGACTAATCTGGATCCGACCCACGTCACGCATCTGGTTATGGAGGGTGAGTCTCCCAACAGGGGCAACTGCGTACGCAAGGTCTCGAACCTGAGACCTGCTTAAGATGAAAAAAGCTGATTACCACTTGATCCAACCGCTTGTTGGTTTTGTTGATAACTATTTCAATATTCTATTAACACTATTTGACAGATTATTATATTCGACTCTTCGCTCTGATTTTAAATTTTTATTTATTACTTAAACGAGTCTAATGATTTTGGCCAAAAAAAAAACGAGTCTAATGGAACTTTAGTATTCTACTAACTTTAGTCCAATCTTCCAACTCTGTTTGCTGGCCATTTTGAGTAGTGAATAGTTGGTAGTGCCAAATTTCACCCATAATTAATTGATCATGATCATCAACATCACTTATCATCCATCTCTGTGAATTGTAATTGTTGATCACTTATGGGCTATCGCTAACCATCAACATCTTACATATTGAAAAGTATCGAGATATCAATTCGGTATGGTTGAAAAAAATTCTACTACTACTAGTACTTAATTTATTTGTATGAGAGCATTAAATTTTCTTTCTCTTTTTTTTGTCCGTTTCACAAATACTATTATTTACAAATCACTTATACAATTGACCTTCAAACAGTATAAAAAATGACAAATTGTCCACTAAACTTTAATTTGAAATAAATTATTTGAATTTTAACTTTTGAATAATTTGATTCAAATTAGATGAAATTTGACTGCAAGAACGACATCATATCAATGTTAAGTAAAATTTTAATTGATTTAGGCTAAAATATTGTCCACAAAATCAAAGTTTAGAATGTAAACTCCCGAATTTGTATAGGAGGATGCATGGAACAATTTATCTATTCCAATTTTTTCTCAAAGGGAAATTAAATTTTTTAAAGGAAATGAAAAAAATAAAAAGTTTTGGGTGTTGGTTAAAGAGGGACTAGCTTAGGAAAGGAAAAACAACATCCCCTACCTACCAAATTTCTTGATTGGTAGCTGACAAAGCTTTTAAGATGGAGAAAGGAACTGAGGCAAGGCAATGACTCAACTCAACCCTAATCCCTAATGGCTAATCCTATCCTCTCAATTCTCTACTTTTCAAAGGATGAGCTGACCCCCAAAGACAAGATTTCCACTAATCAAAACATTTTAATATAAACTGTTCAATTAAAAGACAAATGCCCAACTTTTTGTTGTCTTTAGAAGTGAGGGTTTTGTATTTAGATGATCAAACTTAAACTAAAACCTCTTCCAACAACATGCTTAAATCAGGGACCCTTTGCCAAATGGCATAAATCTTATTGTAAAATTATAATTTTAAAATGGGTATTCCTCATTTTTTTAAAACAAATTGGTTTGGGACCTATGAAGCCAGAAGATTCACTCACATGAGAATTAAGCAACAGACAGAAGCAGACTTGCTCTTTGACTTCCCAACCAAAAAAAAAAAAAAAAGCTAAGATCGGGATCTCTTCCATTTTAATCCAATAAAATGCATTATTGGGAGTCAATTTTAGGGACCCATTTTTCCTCATTAGAATTTAAGCACACCATTTCAGCAGCAAAGACTCGTTAGATTACCTCGTCAAGTTACATGGGCCTTGTGGGCCGTACATTACTCTCCTAAAATAAGTAGTTAAAGGCAAAGCTTATTAAGGTCAAAAACCTTTTTCAATTAACTAATCTAAAACACATTAGCTAATGATAATAAGCTTAAACCCCATGTTTACTAGTTCTCGGCGCAAATGATGTCATTTTGAAATGATTATTATTATTATTAATATAAGGAGTATACCAATAATAATAATCACTAATTTTTGCAAAAAGTTAAAATACTTAAACTTTTTTTAATAATAATATTTTTCTTGACTCTTTACAAGAAAAAGAAAAAGATTTCCAATTAATGGGCCCATGTAACGCGTTTTCGACGACAAAAGATCACATATTTTTATACTCCTATATGTTATAGGATGCCATATGATAAAATTTCATTAGCACACGAGGGGCATATATACCGTATCCTAATTACGCGTTAATGGCCTTACTTTGATTACTTAATCCTCAATTATTTGAATTAGTATATGGTTTAATTAATTTTTTCCCCCTAACCACTACATTAGGATAGTGTACTATATAATAGTGATAATTAGCCCAAATGGCAATCGATAATCGTGCCAAAGATTTGCTGTACTTTATCATAATTTGATTACATCCTACTTCTTTAAACTTTAATTATAGAACATTCTTTAGTGAGCCCATTATGTTACTTGATCATTATCTTATTATTATTAATTATATATAGTGATTACTTTAGTCCCACTAAGGGCTCAAAAACTTAGGGTTTTCATTTTTGTTCACATGAAACTTTCTCTAATTTTGAAGTTTAGAGTTTGATGCGATTCGATTTCATATTAATCGAGATATAATGTAACTACCGGATATTTAGAGTTTGTAGTACTTTAGTCCTACCAAGGGCCCAAAAATTTAGGGTTTTCATTTTTGTTTACATATTCTTATCATCCTTGGACAATGGTTCATGGTGATGGTATCCCTGCCTATGCCATGTAGTTAAGTTCATGTAGTTTTCTTTTCTTTTCTTTTTTTAGATTTTTTTTTTAATTGGGTCAATATAATGATTCTCTCTTTGTTTTAGATGATTTGTTTATTTTGATGTGGTTTAAATTAATTTGTTTGTTAGGCAAGAACAGGGTGGTGCAGGCTAAAAGACAAAGTGAAAGAACACACAAAAAACAACATATATATATAAGTAGCAAACAGCTTGAAAATGGAATCTAGATACTGAAAGGAATGGGGGCATCAACCACCATATGGCCAGAGACAAATTTTCACCACTAAGTTTTTGAGAAGTGATGAACCCAAATAGCTGAAGAAATTTTTAAAAAAATTAATAGGGATGATGATTCATTGGAAAGATCAAAGAATCTTAAACAACTTTTTCCAATATTACACCTAAATTATCCAGGAAGTCTGCAGATTTATTTATATAATTCCAAGATATATGGCTCAAAGACTATGATCTCCAAAACTTGCAGAGTGCTTTTGTCAGTAAAAGGGTCCCCCTCATTTTCTAGTAATAAAGTGCAATTATCCTAACATAATGGCTGCTTATCATGCAAGAAAAAGCACGTTTAACATAAGGGTTTACGTGCATTTTAGCATTAGCAACAAATTTTCATGTTTGATAATATCACGTTTTCCTTATTCATGGGTAAGGTTTGAATTTTGAAATCCCTTTTTTCGCAAATAATAGTAATAATAATAAGAGCAAGGAGCTTAATTAACAAAGAATTAGCATTGTCTCAATAGGAACAATATATATAGGAACAATAATCATGAAATTTTGCCTATAAAAGTTGAGCTTTCTCAATCTTTATAGTATTTTCAAATTATGGAGCTTAATTATAAGCTTTTAGATTAGTTTATTTGATGTTAAGGTGAGGCGAGAGAGTGAAGACCCACTGGCAACATTTGTCTATTTAACTCTTTTAATGGTATAATATAGGTTAATTTGGACGTGAACACTCTTTTTATGATTAGATTCCTTATTATTTCTTCTCTTTTCAATTGTTTAATTAGGGCTGCCCATGCCTAATTTGTATGGTTATGATGAAGAAAGATATTTTCTCATCATAGTGGACCTTAGTATTTGTTATAGTATTTGATTTCTATGTGCTAACAAAGACACTTGTTTATCATCCATAATCACAACAATATTGTTTTTTGAAAATTATATTTTTAGTTTAGAAAATCTATATATATGGAATCTTTTTTAATGAAAATCGACTATACATTTTTCTTTTGAGAATTTTAATTATTTTTACACTTAGAACAAATAGTTTAATTAGGGCAAGGTTTCGAACCCGGCCCCTATCTGTAGTGAGCTATAGAATCTTAAATTTCTACATTTGATTAAATTCTCGATTTGAAAACAAAATATAGATTTGCTGTATGTACTTGTTTTGTATAGAATAGAAACAATATGAACAAATATAAAAGTCAATTTTGTGTCCTAAACTCAATGAAATTGAAAGTGATAGTACTTGTTTTGTGGCAGCTGTATATGTCATGCATTTACATTTACATTTACATTTGATTTCTTTTTCTTTTTAAAGTTTCTAAAATATATTATATACCCATACCTCCATTTCTTATATATCGGCCGGATGAACTCCCTTTTCTTAAAGAATTCATTTGATTAATAATTAGTTTCTCCTATCCTTTCATTTTATTACTTACATCTTACTACTCTATATGATATTCTCCAGTGAAGTTATTTGAAGCTTTTTCATAAAACAAAATGTAAATAAATAGTGACAAAAAAAATATGATATCAGTTTTGAGGGAAGCAAATAGTGCAATTAATCATATATACAAATAAGTAAAATTTTATGATCACCGAAAAAAAAAAGTAAAATTTTTGCATCTAAGACATTAATTCCATATGTTACTATTCCTTATACAGTAACTCAGTAAGTAATAAAAACTAAGATAAAATACAAGTAAAGAAGTAGAGAATAGAGATGATAAAATGAATCCGAATCTGAAAATCTATCTAATCTCAAAACTAATTTGACAAAAAAGTCAACAACCTAAATTCAAATCCAAATTCAAGTCATGTCAATTCATTATAGGTGATAAAGTAAATGATTTTCTCATTCAGAAGACTCGATCTTGTTTGAGGAAAACAAGCGCTGAAGCACGTGAGCTAACCATTTTGATCGATGTCAATCTACTTCTCTTTACACATATAGAAACAGAAATTCTAAAGGAAAGACGATCAAATAACCTAATAAAGGAAAGTGATCTAAGACAGTAAGAGAATCAAATGTTTTACTAGGAAGGGTGAAACAGTGAGGAAATGAAGAAGTAACCCGAGAAATCTTCTTGTTGTTTGATGTTCATTATCGTTCAATGCTCTTGTTCCAAACTCCCTATCTAAAAGTGCAGAAGCGATATCTAAAAAATACCCCACAAGGGTGATTCTGTCATTCCTCAGTCCTCACCCAAACTATTATATATATAAAAATATATATATAAAATAAAACATAATAAGTTGGTGATGGAATAGGAAACATACTTGAAGCCACAAAAATTATCAACATGTTCAACAGCTGGAGCCCATCTCCACCTGTTTTTGGAGCCATTAATGAAAGGGACTATGGCTTTGGCATTGGCAGCATATATATAAAATTTTATACTGTAATATTACTATCAATCAATAATATCATCTTTTTTTTTTCTTCCTTGTTTAAGAAATTCTCAAAATGGGTTGATACAATTAGATATGCTTATATGAAAACACCAATGGTAGTTTGACACATCAGTTGTATACAACTATGGCCTAATCATTTGGCCAGACTGTAGCCTATGGCTTGTGGGGAGGAAAATATTCTCAAACCTTGCCTTTTCATCTAACTATGATTTATGATATTTTTGTTACCCTTTCTCTTTTAACATCTCAACATTTTTTTGTATTCTTTTTTAGATTTGGTGAAAAAAAGGGTAAAACTCAATGATTCCTTTGATATCCCAAATTGGGATACAAAGGTTTCATTATTTTGATTCATTTATTTTAACTTTGGGTGTTTCGACTTTGGAATAAAAGGGTAAAAAAACTTTCTTAGTGCAGACTGCAGAGCAGAGTCCAAAGTTTTCAGCCTAGGCTTGTGGAAATGGAAACTCCACCTATGCCATGACATCATCATTGGCCTAAGCCCCACAGCCAGAGACGAAGATTGAAAACATAAATTAGGAAAACCTCCCTCGTTGTAGGGAGATAATCCAATGGTTCATCTGGATTACGGCTATTCCCCCAGAAAAGACATGGGAATCATAATAGTTGTTCTTAGAAAAATCTATAGTTTGGCCACTCTGCAAGCTACAATGAACGTGCCTTAACCAACTTCTGGTTCCTAATATATGAATAAAATGATTTCCAGCTCCTCATTTTACATGTAATCAAAAGTTTGATACTACTTTTTTTTTTTAACTAACCCTCCAATATCCGGTAAGCACATCAAGTCCCAATTAACCAGAGTCAAGTCGTCATACTCATGCCCCATATAGGGGGGAAATTTTCCCAGAGTTTTATGCTACTGGCCCAACCATAAGTAAACACAACGCAGTATGCACTATGCAGTATGCAGCCACAACTAAGCCAATGATCACTTAGTATTCAATTGTAAAGATGCGTACTCCTTGTAAATGTCTGCTCATTCTTTACTAGAGAAAGCTTCCCATGTCTGGGAAATAACGGTTACAATGCACCATCCATGACAAAGAACAACTCTCTTTACTTACCTTACATAATCACTCCATACATGTTCTGCATGGCGGGAGAGAGACGGCCAGGATAATGTTAGCAAAGTGAGTTTCAGGTAAAATTCCGTAATCTAGCACTAAAAATGAAATATCTGTTGACTATCCAGTAGTCTCAGCAAACTAAGAATAAGCAGGTCAAGACTCACTTGGAAGAACATTGAAAAAGTGATAAACCTCATCTTCATCAATGACACCAACCTCTGTTGAACAGACAGAACAGCAGACTGACTTGAATGTTTCTCCACCAGCAGCACCTGCTTCATTGTCTTTAGTTTCTCTTCTTCTCTTGCCTTTATTTGATTTTACCCTTTCTTGCCTGACGTTTTCATTATCAATCTTGCAGTTCACAACGAAAATTGCCCTGTATTGCGTCAAATATTTTTCATGCCTGCAAAAAACCCAATTAAGCTTAGAGCAAGAGCAACACACTTCTTGATCCCAGAACAAACTTCGTAATTATGCTACAAGGAATATGATCGAATCAGTATATTCCAATTCCCAGTTATAAGATTTTATATTACATTGTATTCTTCTACAAACAAAAACTACTGAGCTTAAAATGCAAAACACTTTTTCTCCCAAGACAAAGTAGTATGGCTGCACCTTCTAAACAAAGAAAAAATAGTTTTCTGTCAGAAGGCATTGTAAACTATCAGTAATATGCACAAACTAGCATAGATGACATAGCACACTCACATTGGAACATCCACCTCCAGGATATGACATGAGACATATTCCCTTCCCTTTTGTTTGGTAAAAGAAAAAACCATTACTTAATGCAAGGAAGAACAAGCTTGAACTCATGTCTAAATTGCCGTAAGTTGATACTCAGAAGCAAGTTTAAGTGCTTTTTCTGTGGATATATCCAAACATCTCTTGACATCATTACAGAAAGCCTGTTTTTGTCACGATAATTAATTTAGCTCCAAACGGGAGTGAAGCAAATGTTGGATTCAGAGAACTCATACAGATGAAACAATGAAGCATATCAAAATAACTTGAAAGTTACAGTGCATGATTTACCTAGACATAACATTAAAAGACTAATGTATATCAGGTCTAAACTCTAATCTCATGTCCTGATTCTACTTTAACACACAAATCACAATTACACAGACACAGAATATACATACCTTTGACATTCAAGGCAGAGGGTAGTAAAACAAGCTGGACAGCTAAGCACGGCATCAGAGATACGGCCCTTCCTTTTATTCTGAACCCATACTTCATCTTTGTCATCAAGGTCTGGGTCATAGAATTCTGGTTTGATTGTATAGTCTATTTCATCATCGTCCGAAACTGAAAATTCACACAGCATAATCAACAATTATGATTAGATTTTGATAAAGAACAAGACTTGAATTATATGTAAATGAAAACAACTACCCAAATTTCCCCATGTATTCTACAAACAAAGAAAAAGTTGCTTCTTTCGTCAAATAAAAAAGCTCCTATCAGGCAATCATTAACTGGTTCATGTTATTGCCACTAGTTACAGAACCAAATAAGTTGATCAGCAGAGTGGACAATGAATCAGAAATTGCAGTACTTTGGAAGCCCAGACATGGAATCCAGAGATATTTATCATAAGAAAAATCAATTAAATTGCGCAAAATGAAATTAATCTCTTCTAGGAACACAACTATATTATATTTAAAAATTGCTGAGAAAACAGAACCAAGAAAAATTTTTCCTAAGCAGGATAGAAAATAATTCCATGCTAGAATTCAATTGCTAATTCTCCTAGAGAAACTAACAAAGATAAATCAAGGATATATCAAAATTAAAAAGAAAAAGAAGAAGTATAATTAACAAGGATAAAGCGAGTGGAGTTGAATTAGAAAAGTTAACTGGTTTTCTGGGAATTGGTGGGGGAATCCATTTTCTGGGTTTTGCTGTCTTCTTCCATCTCCTCTACCTGCTGCTTATTTGCTTGCTTTCTCTCCATTGTTAATCCTTTCGATTTTTCTTCCTCTTTTTTCTGGAAAACTGAAAATCACACCGCCTATACTGAATTTCCAATGTTGCCCGACGTTGTGATTTTGAATGCAAATTTTGTTCCATTAAGCCTTTTTTAAATTTATTAAACCTAAAACCAATTAGCTCAACCTGGCCCAAGTGAATTTCTAATGCTAATCATCTTTCACGAATTTATGAATGGGCCAATGGGTCCATTAATGCATAAAGGTGCAATCTACGATTTACCTAAATCTAGTTTTCTTGGCCCATTCTATCAAAATCTTTTTTTGAGAAAAGTAATGATAGTTCATTTATCGATAATCTAAATTACAAACGCATGCTGGAAGAACCACATACCAACCATAGTTAGTATCATTGTCAAAGTTTAATTGTGTTATACTATGATTCAAAACAATAATATTATTATAACAAAGTGAAAAGAAAAAACATCAAGTAGGCTAGATAAATGCAGAATTTCTTCAATAAGGTAGCCTCCATTCCAAGTTGATCACTTACCCTTTTTTTGTCTAACGCCGTGTGTGAATCGCTATGAACTTCAAGGGTATTTAAGTTGCATCTTAATGCAAGTTGAAGACCAAAATGAAAGAATTCTGCCAATCGAACAATGATTCCCTTCTCCGGTCATCAACCCAAAATTGTTTGATCTCCACAACATTGTTCTCATTTGTCAATAGAAATTTCTGTTGGAAGAGGAACCCGGGTCTTGTCAGGGTCCAAGGTCCACCGAGCAGCCCATATACATGTTGGACACCAATCCGAACCCAAAAGTCTATACTGATGGTTTCTTGGGTCCTTCATGTATATATGCCACTCAAACATCCCATCCTTTTATGATGTGGGATGTTTCCTCACATGTAAATCCTCAACAATTTCAACCACAAGTTGTCTAAATCTTCTACTATGAACATTAACACCAAGAAGTAAAATAGCAAACTTATGAAAACTAAGAAGAAGAAAATTAGGGCTGCAAATGAACATGATGTTCGATGAACGACTCGTGAACAAACTCGGTTAAAACTTGTTTATGTTCGTTTATTTTCCAAATAAACGAGTCTGAACAAAATTTTAGTGTTCGTTTAATAAACGAGCCGAGCTTGAACAATGAGTGTTCATTTCGTTTATATTCGCGAACATGTTCGATAAATGTTCATTTATTAGCTCGTTTATTGTTCGTTTAAATACTCGTTTAAAATTCGTTTATGGTTCATTAAGATTAAAAAATATATTATTATATTCATTTAAAATCATTTATTTATTTGTTTGTTTAGTTATGACTTGTTTATTGTTTACCTAAGTTGTTCATAAACAACTTTTATTTTATTGATAAATTAATATATGTTCGTGAACGTGTTCAAGAACCCGTTTGTTCATTGTTCACGAACAAGAACATTTAACCGAGGCGAACATAAACGAACATGAACATTGCATTTTATAAACGAGCCGAGTTCGAGCGAGCCTCATAAAATTTAAACGAATACGAGCCGAGTTTGAACAAGGCAAAATGTTCGCGAACATGACTGAGTTCGTGTTCAAGCTCGTTCGAGTTTGGCTCGTTTGCAGCCCTAAAGAAAATAAAAAAAACTTGCATGAAGCAAGACAAACGCTCTCACAAGGAATCTCAAATGCTCTCACAAGGAGTCCCGTGGCTAAATTTCTAATAAAGATCAAAAGAAAAAATGGTAAATGAAACAAAATCTTCCATAGTTGATTGAGGAAAAAATGAGAGAAATCTTATGTTTTCAAACCAGGTAACCGCCTCAGAGAAAAACTCCTCCAGACGGTTATTTTTCTTTATGTAATTTATTATAGTTGCTTCTATCCCATTCCATCAAAATCTAAATTATTATTACTACTAAGCATTTTCTTATTATTACAATTATTAACTGGAATAAAAAAATCTAGTAAAACTTTCAAGTTTTTTTTTTTTAAATAAAAGTTTCAAGTTGAATAAGAGTTTCCCAATACTAAAAATAATTAATTAAACCAAAGTATTTGATTCAATGGTAAATACATGATTATGAATCCCATGGTTTTCACATAGCAAAGTTCGAATCCTACACCGAAAGATAACATCAATTTGTTGAGAAATTTTCAAATGAAATTAATTCCATGTTAGCCATTAAGATTGTGTCAGCGGTGGGTGGCGGCTTTTACTCACTGCTGCTAAATCCAACAGCCAAAACAAGCAGCGAAACAAGAGTACAAGTTCAACCGGTCGCACCTCCACGCAATTTGTGCTAATTGGTTATTACTATTATTAGTAATGTAATTGTAGAAGAACTTCTGAATTGGTACAAATTTTGCTAATTGACTGACATTGGGAGTGATACATATGTAATAGTTTCTTCCATTTTTGCTTCATCACGGCTTTCATTCCAAATTTTAAGTGAATTACTAAATACCGTCCCCTTTTACTAGTCATCGTCCCCCTCTTGGACTATTTTGTCATTTACTTTATTTTCCATCAAACTTTAAACTTTTCAATTCTCTCAAATTCTCTCAACCTTCAAACTTTCAAAACTCAATCATTCAAAATCATTCAAGCAAAACAACATCAAAATGCATGAACAAAGATTTTTCGGATTGAAAGTATGTTTTTTTTAAAAAAAAAGTAAAAAAAACAAATATCTATTTATCATTAATCAAATATTAAAGATCTCTTGCTAATATTGACATGTCCATACCCATTTAAATTAAATGAATTGTCGAATACTTATTAAAGGACACAAGGAAATTAAAGAAAAATCTTTAAAAAAAAGCCTTTAAAGAAGAAAAAAAAAAGAAGAACAGCGGGTCGCGACCCGCCGTTTTTTTTTTTTCCTCTTTCTCTTCTTTAAACGTTTTTTTTAAAAGATTTTCTTTTAATTTTCTTTTGTCCTTTAATAAGTATTGGACAATTTATTTAGTTTAAATGGGTATGGATATGTTAATATTAGCAAGAAGACTTTAATATTTGATTAATAATAAATAGATATTTGTTTTTTTACTTTTTTTTTTTAAAAAAAATCATACTTTCAATCCGAAAATTGTTTTACC
Source organism: Corchorus capsularis (assembly GCA_001974805.1). Lineage (NCBI taxonomy): Eukaryota > Viridiplantae > Streptophyta > Magnoliopsida > Malvales > Malvaceae > Corchorus > Corchorus capsularis. The sequence goes on along the minus strand of AWWV01005055.1, from coordinate 795 downwards.
TATACCGGATGTCGCTACTCCATGAATTTTGATATTGTTTTGTTTGAATGATTGAGATTTGAAAGTTTGAAGGTTGGAAGAATTGAAAATTTTGAAATTTGAAGGAAATGTAGGGGGGCGGTATTTAGTATTCCCCGATCTTAATCATACATATCAAAATCAAGTCAAATTGATATTTCCCTAATTGATAGTATCTTCTATTATTTCCAAAATAATAATAATACTATAAAAAATGATAATCCAGCCAAGTTAATCTGTCGTTTGTTTGTTGGATCTTTAACTTTATCATGTTAACAAAAAGTTGTACTAACCACTCGCCAATAAAAAAAAAAAATTATTGAATGGGATTATTTGCCTTCAAGTTAAGTGCCGTAGTTAGGACTGAGCAGTATACGGTTCAAACCGTCCGAACCGTTTGAAATTGTCAGCTTTTGTTGTTCGTCGGTTTGACGGTTTGACGGTTTGACGGTTTGAACCGCCAAAGGGTTGAAGGCTAAACGATCGGTGCACGGGTTTGAGATTTTCAAAACCGTAACCAACCGAAACCGAACCGTTTAGTAATATATATAATTAAATATATATTATATATATAATAATATCTAATATATATAATTATATATATAATAATATATAATTATTAAACGGTTCAAACCGTCTAAACCGTTTAATCGACTGTATAACCGCCTAAACCGATTATGGTCGATTAACGGTTCAAAAAATTAATTGTCGATTTTTAGTCGATTTTGAGAACCACAAAACCGAAACCAAACCGAACCGACCGTTGCACACCCCTAG
>AWWV01005054.1:0-15778 GCA_001974805.1 Corchorus capsularis | reverse complement strand
GTTACTCCATAATTTATAATCAAAGAACCTTAGATAACTCGCTTTCTTGGTGCCGAAAAAAAAAACTTAGATAACTAAAGTGAGGTCTCAGATTTATGTCTTATTGTACCTGGGATTTGTACAACTTTGTGTTGGCTTTCTATAGGAACCAACAAGTGATTCCTATTTAAAGGTAAGGCCACAAAGGAAAGGAAAATTAAGGGGGCCGTAGGGTAGGGAAGAGAAGATGTTGGATAGTGATCAGTAGTCACCACTCTCTCTACGTACGTACAGATAGTGAAAAAAGACTCTTGTTTCATTTTCAAATAGATGGTGAACACAGATTCTTTTTTCATTTTCGAAAACTGGGCTGCTGGTGGTGTTGTGTCCATTCTGCTTTACAACCGGAATCAGCAACTTTAAGATTCACCCCACCTGAGAGAGGATTACATTGGATGCTACTTACTTTGTTTTTCCTTTTTTCACATGCATGCACTGACAATTCATCACACCCCAATTTGTTTTGCAAACGTTAAAATAAAAAATTACAAATTTCAATGTAATGTAGCGTTTTCCACATGGTATATTAGCGTCGAATTCCGTAGAAGCGAGCTTATTATTACCTACAATTACTACACTATAATAAATGGATTAGAAACAGTTTTTTAATTTGTGACTCTATATTAATCTTTCTTTCTGCAATAATTGGAGTTTTAAACATATATAGTAGGGAGCTAGCTAGTGTGTGGTTTGTTTCTTCATATCTCTGCTTAAGAATGAAATAACACCAAATCTTTTGTGAAAATGGAATGGAGGTGAAAAGCTGATAGAATGATTGAAAAACATAATATAATTGAGATTTGAGATCAACGGGAATTGCCCCATAAGAAAGCCTCCTCCATTGCTCTTATAATTGAGATCAACTCTCCTGCAAAAAGGTCAGTTTCAGTTGCAGCCACATTCGAAGCATTGTTATTGCTTATAGAAGTCGCAGTCTGTCTAATCCGCTCACTCAGCACATATCTGCAGACAGGACATTGGCCATGGCTCTTCATCCATGGTACAATACATTCCTCATGAAACATATGGTCACATGGAGTCAACATCACTTGCTCTCTTGGCTCAAAATCTTCCAAGCAAATTGCACATCTTTTCCCATCATCATCTTTCTCCTTCTCATTAAAGCTGCTCCCATTTCTATAATACGAGTTCAATCTCCTTGTCATCTGCTTCGGGACCGGGTTGTAAATTTCCCTCTTCAGCTTACTTAAAACAATGTTTTCCTCGTCTTGAGTCGATCTAGAATCGTCTTGTTGGGCAGGAGCAGGGGCAGGAGCTGGAGGGAGCTGCACTTGTTGCTGGACTGTGTACCTTGGAAGGGGCCCTGAGAACCTGGGATTTACCACCCTCGCGGGCGGCGGCGTCGAAGGAACACTTTCAAGCCATACGATTTGTACTGGGGCAGAAGTCCGTCGATGGTCTGGGAAACTGCATGCGTTATGAAATTAATGATGAAGATGATCAACTTCGTAAAAAACTGCATAAATAATATTGCTAGTTAAGTGGTAAGAGATTACCCTGAAAAGCTGAAAGGACGTCTTATCACTCTTTCATCTGGCATCTGCCATGGATCCCTTCTAGTAGCATCCTGAAATAACACCACAATATCATGTATCAATTTTTTTTTTTAAAAAAAAAAAAAAACAAGGAACCCAGAAAAGAAGGAAATGATTTTGACAGGAAAAGACATACTGAAGTGGGTTGGAAGGAAACCGAATGACGAAAAATGGGTTCAATGCGGTTGGAGTCATTAACATTGGTGGTGTTAGTAGGAGCATAGGATGAACCAGAGTCATGTGATCCAGACCCAGTTCGCCAACTCGACCAGCTGCTCATGGTGGCTTGGCCTTGCCTTCCAGATGATGAGTAGAGCAGAGGAGAGGAACTCTGGCTTTTATTAACGTAATAATTTTAAGTTCAAAGCAGTGTGATTTTATAGCATTTATTTATGGACATTCATTCATTCACCTAATAAATATGAATATGAATATATCCTTCTTATCATTTTAATGGTTGCTTTGCATTTTTGTCATTCTTCTTTTTTGTTGAATCTGATGTAAAGCTGATTCTTCCTCCATTTAAAAGATGCTTGCCCCCTGATTGATGAAAGATTCATGCAGCCTATCAAAGTAAGGAATCCAATTCCCAAAAACCTAATTATATTTGTTTTGACTTTTTTCTCAACAAACCCTTAACATCCCCCACTAGTTTTGTGCTGTCTGTGCTAGACATTCCTGATGTAACCTGCACTTGCACAAATTCATGCAAACGATTTGCTCTGATTATTTGTGCTATTGCACCTGTAATCAACACTTCTTTTTTATACTTCAATCTGGTATGAAGGATACTTTAAACCTCAAACCCATATCTGACTTCGATACTTGATGCCTTATCCCGAGTCCATGAATTAACACCTTCAAAGATGATCAAAAAATTTTCTCGAATAGATATATATAAACAAAAATAAGGTTGTCAAACAATGCCGTTGGATTCAAAAACACAATAATTTCACAGTTCCACATTCCTATTCCTTACCAGCTACAAGATGCCATAAAGCTGGTGAGCCAAACAAAATCTCTCCTGCGTCTCATATCAAAATGGGAAAATGTGCATCTAAGAACATGACCAAAATTTTCTTCCCAAATAAAAGGTGTACATGATTCGAATTGAGGATTAGCTTCAGAACCATTCTCTATTGAATTCACACAATACCCTAAAAACAAATCATTTTTTCTTTCCTTCTTTACCAGCTTCTCTATTTACACATGATACAAAAGAGAAACAATGACAAAACCGGGTGAAAACTGTAAAAAACGCATAGCTGTAAAAAAATGCTCACGGTTTGTGTTGTGCATAAATTGATGATCGAGTGGCTTGATGAGGAGGAAGAGCTTTTCCATTGACAAGCACTTGCTCTATAAAATCTACACGAATTGATTTGAACTGGTAACGCTGGCATAGTTTAATTAAACGTATAATTAGAAATCAGAGAAATTATATATACATGAATCAGTTAATCGTTTGGACAGGCAGATAATCGAATAATAACATGAAAAGGCTGCTATAGCAGCATGTTAATATTTTAGAGAGAGTACAATCTAGGGAAAAAAAGTACCTTTCCTTTCCAAGAAAAATCAACTTGATGAAAATTGGGCTCCAACATAACTAGCTGATCTCCTTCTTTAATCTGTCACCACAAGAAATTAATTATAATCAACAAGTCCACAAGATCAACGAGCACTAAGCGAGTTGAAATTCAGAGAGGGAAGGAAGTTGAGGGGAATAAAACAAGAAACCGAGTCAATATAAACACTAAAGCAGGACACTTACTGCATCGTTGCTTATACCATATACTGATAGAATAAAGCAGATCTGGTTTGAATCACACATCAAAAAGTATCTGCCAAACAAAAATAAATATAGCTGATATTTTCCGAAAAACTCTTCAGGTAGGAATGCAGGGGAAACGGAAAATTCATTTAAGTTGATAAAGAATTTACAAGCCAACAACCCTTCTATCACCTATGTGCATACCAAAATGAAAATGAAAAACTTATGTAGTGACCATAAGGTACTTGAAATTATTTTATCTTGTTTCCAGAAACGAAGTATTATTAACCAATAATATGATTATAGAAGGCAAAGTATCATTTCAATGCATGGCAAACACGACAGGAACAACTAGAGAAAGAAGGAAGAATCCTAAAGATGACCAAAGTGAAAAGATGTGAGAAAATACTCAATTATGGAGAAAGTAAGAATATCCATACAATCAAACTTCAATATACCCAAAACCCCAAGCTCAAATTCAACTTGCATCAATATTGCAGAGCATGAAAGCTGTTTCCAATTCAATCTAATGATCATCAACATTGACCACATTGTGTATTTTCAGAGCTCCTAATCAGACATGATCTTCCATGTCCTTGATTCCAGAATATTTCAAAATTGTGGCTTAGAAGACAACCCATACAAGTTATATATGCAAGTATGAGACTTCATGAGCGCTAAGCACTGAAACTGAATATATAGAACAAATGAGGCTATAACGTAGAGTTCTTACAGGGGAGTTACACTCTCATGCTTAACACAAAATACCACTTTTCCTGGAACTGCAACTGCTTTGTTCAGACCCTCTGAGAGCACATCTACGGTGGCCCTTCTGTACGAAGAGTTCACTAACATAAGAAAATGCCAAAAAAAAAGGTACTTAGTATATTCCAAAACTGTTGATGAATTCTGTAAGCTGAAGACTCACTTCAAATTAATGTTAAACAATGACTGATGTACAATGGAAGAATCAGGTTGCTTACCATTGACAGCAGCAATTGTTGATGCTAAAGAAGCAAGTCTTTTTACCTTACCAGGCCCCTGTAGAAATCTGACTTCTATCAAATGAAATGAAATGAAGGTTTTGACAGAAAATTAAGTCTTTGCTGATAGCAATTCAGTGCCTTTTCTGTTGACTTTGACTAAGGGAAGCATTATTGACATAACTCATGATCCATATCAAGAGGAGTAAATCTTTTTTTGGCCAGAAGAGGAGTAAATCTAATGAGGGGACAAAAGAAGCAGATTGAATGACTTAAAGTTTTTGCAATTTTATTCGATCACTTCGCTGAACTTTCAGGTTTATGAGTATTAATGTTTGACATTGACGCAGAAGGCTATTTGAATGCTGAAGGACAAATTTCATGAAATGCTGATGTGCTTTTTCTCCTTTTGTTTTTAAATGTGATTACTAATAATATTTTGAATTGTTGAGTGGAATACACATTGATAGGTTTCATAGTAAAATTAGTTTCAAATATGGTCTTAAAGGGGAGCACTTATAAAGTTTCTCTTGAAAAGAAATATAAATCTAGGTAAACTAATTTGGATGAATATACTTCCTAGAGGAGAAGTATAGTAAATGATTCACCGATATAAGGGCAAGTTTGCAACCTAGTAATAACAGATCATTGGGGTCTCCTTTGCATTCCCTATCCATTCCAAACATGCTCAGAGAAAGAAATACATTACCCTCAGTAAATTCTCTAGCTTGTTGAGAAGATTAAGTATCTTTTCAACCTCATCAAAAGCATTGAGACTTGGATCCTTTAAGGCAGCAGCTTCAAAGCCAGTAAGAGCCCTATCATAGTTCTCTAGATATTTGTTTACCTGAAAGCAGAAACTCAATCATAAAAACCAATAGCAGAAATGAGAAGAAGCACCTAATGCTCTCAAGTAGATAAGAAAATCAATAGCAGAAATGACAAACATCTTAAGGTGTGCATGTATGTCATCTATAATCTTTTAAATTTATAAAGGTGAAAAATACCAACATCATATTATATATTATAATAAACAGAGACATTATCCAGAAAAGAATAGGCTATAAATGACCCGGCATTCAGAGAGATCAAGCACCCATTTAAAAACTGATTCTCAGAAAGCTTATCATCCACAATATGCTCAAAGAAAAAAGTTGATAGAGTGGTCAACTCACTGTTGCACAGTTAAAATATAGGTCTGGATTTGACTTCATTCTTTCATCCTTCTCCTGGCACAAATTATCATAGTTAGACCATACATCTAATAACAATAACACAACCAGAGTGCAACATCAATGTTAAAAGTTGACCAACAGAAAGCAAAAAGATAAGTAACAATACAATTGTTACCAAAACCCCCAATCAAACGATATCCCTATATTATTGAACAATAAACTCAGGTATATCTAATAACTAGAATAAACTACCGACGGTTTTAAAATGTATTATGCAGCAAAACTCTCATTCCACCGACTTACAGCATTTTGATACGCTTTTAAGGACTGCAAAAGTTTGCTATGATCCCATGCTCCAGTCACAAAAAAGCTTGTCAGGCAAGCATTTCCCAGGTTGTCTGTTGAAAGAAAGTGATACATAATAAGGGAATTGCAGTTTAAATTTTAAATAGTAAGAAAAGGCTTCTGCAATAATTAAGTCTAAATGCAAGAATGGCAATCTTTAACATGCACTGATAAGAAAAAAGGAATCATTATGTACATATGTAAATACACCATTCGGACAAACATATATCTATGGGGAGAAAAAACAAGGGGGTGGGGGGAAAGTATTTAAGGAGTAATTAGTTTTCTTCAGATTGAATAAATCTGAGTCAGAATAAGAAGCAATTATCTTCCTTCAGATTGAATAACTTTGGCTCTGTTTGATAACCTGGAAGTGTTTTCTGTACTATTTTCTGCCTTTAACACTATTTAGTAAAGCAAAAGAAAACTGGAAAACTAAAAGATCATATGGTGAATGGAAAAAACAAAGCCAAAATTTGGAAATTTGTCATTCTTTTATCCGGAAGATAACTTCCTAAAAACTTCACTCTACTCACATACCCTTCTTCCCAACACAAACCTATTTCTTTGAACCCACCACCACCACAGTCATCAGCCATCTCTTACAACCACCCTAACCTCAAATCTCCATCCACCTTCGATGTCCTTCTCCTCTCTCTCAAGTCTTCACTGTTTTTCTTATCCTTCATCCTCTCCGCTTATACAAAGACCAATATTATGGATTTGACAAATTTCCCTCCCCTTCAATGTCTCCTCTGTAATGGATAGATTCATAATCTTTCCACCATCCCCCAGAAATTTTCCCACTAGCATTACAGTTTGCTGCATCACTATCTTCATAGTAGCTCCAACACCACGATTTGATGTTACCTCATCGGCTTGGATGCTTGTAGCTCACCATATTGGCACCCACCATTAATGTCCAGATTAGGTCCTCTGTTTGCATGGAAATCATTTTGTAGGTCTCGAATGAGGGATTTGCTTGGATGGGCTTAAGCTCATTGCGTTATTTATCTAATAGGGCACAAAAATATTTTTTGCAAAAACAGAGTTAACAACCTAAAACATAATAATAAATAGAAAAACAAATCTTACTAAATACCATTGGTGGTCATGTTACTTTCTCACCACAATACCACCACTATTTCAACAAACCGGCCTTATTTCATTGTTGGTTTCCATCACTTCACTACAACTGTACTCATACTGCCACAATTATCTTCAATCTCACTGTTCTATCAACATAAGCCCAGTAGACTGGTAAATTTGACAATTTTTCCTAATATAAATTTAGTCAATAGAAAGGGCAGATCAGCTGCATATTCTAGATTTCAATCATATTCAAGGGGGAAAAAAGAAAAGAAAAAAGGATATGCTACAAAATATTCAAGGCATAACAGAGGTTCTTAGGTATCTTACACCAAGAATTTCCATCTTTCACATCCAAAGTAATAGCTTCCTTGGCATGTTGAATGCTCTCCTCAACCATTTGCGCTTGATTCTCAGAACCTGATAATAATGGTAGAAAAAATTGCAAGAATTAATAACACACAATTATTCATGTTCAAACTACAAAGTTCTTGAAAAATGAGAAACTATATTGCTTGGCACTTTATAATACAGTTCCCTAACTTTTTTTTCTTTTGCTTCCATCAAGAGTATAAGATAGTTTTTGTCATGCTCAACTACCTAAAACAGCCAATTCTCTATCCTGATTGTCAATGATGATCTAGCACTGAATATTGAACTTCCAGTTTAGGGTAAGTCTTAACCTTTTTTCCCTCCTTTTGGCCATAAGTCTAAATATTAGCACTGCATTTGGATGAGGAATTTTGAACAGTACTTATAATAAATTTGCTTGGATAAGCAATTTTTAGAATATTCATTTCGGATATGTTGAATTTGGTGAGAAAAGTTATAGTTACAAAAGAGGAATGCTGACGTTAGGGATAGAAAAAGAAAAAATATGAATGTCTTAGATTTCTTAAAGTGCAAAGACATAACTAGTGATATGATAAGGTCTAGAAATATTTGCAATGAGCTTTTGTTGAGAGAGTCAAGGTAAAAGTTGGGTATAAGATGAAAACTTATAAATGAAATGCATTATTTAAGGGTTTTATATCATCGCAAGGGCACAAGGCACATTCTAGGTGCTAGGACCCTTGTACTGCCTAAGGTTAAGACTCATGGTGCAAAAGAAAATAGGTGCTCACCTAAGTGCAGTGAGCTGCTATATGTATATAAGAGTGTGTTGTGGAATGTGTATAATATAAGGTTAAGATATTAGATATATGAAATCAAGGAAACAGAATTGTGGGGGAAAAGAAGGAAGAAAAATATAACCCTTGCCTTGAGCCATTCTTCTTTCCAGCATTGATAATTGGCAAAGTATCTTCTTATTTGGGCCCTGTATCAGAAAAAAGTATACATAATTCATTGACATAAACATATAAAGAAAGCATAATACGTATAAAATATTATATGATACCTTGCTCAGTGCAAGATTAAAGCAGTTTTTTGCCGAAGGTAAATCTCCCTTTTTCCAAATGCTGTTACCCAAACACAGCCAAGCATCTGCAAGAGACGGATTCAACTTAACCTGGAGCCAAAATATGATATCAATAACATGAGCGTTATCTCAATTCCAAGCATTACAGCAAGCCAGACTAGCAAAAACAACATTCCCTTCTTGCTTACTGCTTTTGAGAGATGATCCTCTGCTTCCTTCCGATAATCAGGCACTACATCTAATATCTTTCCTCTTAAATACTCATAAGTTGCACGCTGTTCAGGTAATTTTCTTTGCTCTGCAGTAAAAATCAAAAATGTTTAGTTTAATGTTTAGCCAGAGCTGAAGATCAATATCAGATAAAATAAGGAAATGGGCAGGTGACAACTGAAAACTTCAGAAGAACTTCATTTCCTGTTGTTGCTTGTTGAATTGCATAGCGTAATTCAATGTCAGCATTACCAATATGATTATAATGTGTGTTTATATATTCTTGGAGATAAACTTTCAAACAGTTGACAGAAATGGGTTTTGCAATGTTCTAGCTATTCTTAACATAAGCTTTGAAATCAACATTAGTCCTTCCAAAATCCAAGTTTAAGTTACAATAACCATTAAGGTGACGGTTGTAAGGAATAGTTCAACCATTAGATTCTTTTAAAGCATAAATAACAAGTAGTGCCCACCAATTTGCTTGCAAGTAGAAATGAAGTTGTATTTTCAGTTGATCCAGGAAAAAGGAGAAAAGGGTAAGATTGGGAAGTACCAGGAGGAATAGAATCGAGGAGGTTGAGAGCGAGATCGGATTCTTGCTGCAATTTAGAGGTTTTGTCATCGGGATTTTGTGGGAAAAAAGTGTCTCTAAGCTCGTACAAGTCATCCGCTGCTTTTCTGGCTTTTCCCCACAAATCCTCTTCTTCTTTTCCAACAGCTGCCGCCATGTTTTCGCCTGGACTTGGATTTACTAAAGACACTTGGATTCAGTAGCGAAGCGAGGGGAAGGAATTCCGCAGAAAAGCTAGCCTGGGCCGCGCAATTGCAGAATGTTTTTCTTGCTGGACAAACCGTTTCAATGGCACATCACATCACATGTCCCGGAAACGGTGCCGTATATGCTCAATCACTATATTCTTTTCCTTTCTTCATTTTATTTATTTACTTATTATATCCAGACCAGATGATACATACATAAAGTCATATAACCACTTTACTTATTTCTTAATTTGATCTCACCAAAAACACATTGATACTTTGAAATTATCGAAAAGAGACCAAACCAGTGCACGATCTAAGGTTTGAAACTCTGTGTATGCAGTTGTTTTCGTTGATAGACTCACCCATCAAACCTAGATCAAATCCGGATTAATCAGAATAAAACTCTAGATACCGGATAAGAAAAAAAAACTAATATATACTTAAATTTAATTTAACTTCAAGTCCTACTATAGAGTATTTCGATCAATATGTTCATTTCTTATATGATACATACATGTGAAGTATATTCTTGTACAAGTCCCTTTTGGTATATCAAATAATTATGTTAAGTCTGATATATTCGGAGTCTAGTTGCATCTTTTTATATAGGTGAATCGGAATCTTATTCCTAGTCCAATATTTGGTCATATTGAGGGTATACTTATTTATATGAAATTTATTTTATAATAATCAAAAGATTATTACTATATAATTATATCAAATATAACTAGGTAAGAACCCGTGCGTTGCACTGGGATTTGTTCAAATTTTAAAATAAATATTTAAAATTATAATTTATTTATGAATAATTCATTAGTCACATAATATTTGAATTTTAGTTAGCAGCAAATTTGATAAGGAATGAATATTATTTTGTAATGAAAGCTTAATTAGTTATGTTGCAAAATTAAACGAAAAAAGTATTACTAAATCTATATTTCACCCATACTATGTAAAACCTTTATAATTTGTTGAAAAATATTACTACATCTTTATTTTACTAAGTATTTATAATTTGTAGAAAAACATTATTATTTCTTTTTAATGAATAATTATTTAATACAGCGTTAGTGAAATTTTCATATTGTACATGTAGGTTAAAAAAGTAATACATACACCATATATTTCTTAATTAATTATGTATTTTATATTAAGAATATATACACTAAAAAGATATATGTCAACCCTTTAACACAGTTTGTACAATCTATTAAACTCCACTAATGATGAATGTGATAATTTCATTTTCTTAATAACTATAAATACTTTTAAGTTTATATATAAGTAACACTGTTACGTCTTTTACTCAATATTTAACTTAGTAATTAAGCATTTTAGTAATTTTATTAAGCTTTTTAGTAATCTTAGAAAGTTTTATATGCTCTTGTTAAACTTTTTAGTAACTTGGATAAGCTTTTTTTTTATCATCTTATTCTGATTTTTAATCCCTTTATTAATATTATAGTAATTTTTGATACATTGTTGGTGTAGTTTTTAAATTTCAAAAGCAGGTTAAAAAGTTGACATATATCACATTTCATAATTAGTTATGTATTTAATATTCAAAACTATTCCCTAAGGGGTCACATGTCAACCCTTTAACCCCGCATGTGCAGTCTGCTAAACTCCACTAACACTGTATTGTATAATTTATAGCATAATTTAAAAAACCAATAAGATAACATTTCGAAAAATTTCTTGTACATAAATTTAACAATCTCACATCTTTAAAAATTTTACTAATTTCGTATTCTTAAAATTTTTAGTAACTTGTTAATTACATTAGGATCATCATAAAAGGTCTTTTAGGATCACATTAGAATTGTGCCACATAACCTATTCTGAATGAAAATCAAAATTTATCTTACTCCTTACCTCACAAAAATAAGGTATAGCAGTTTGCTAAACTCCACTAACACTGTATTGTATAATTTATAGCATAATTTAAAAAATCAATAAGATAACATTTCGAAAAATTTCTTGTACATAAATTTAACAATCTCACATCTTTAAAAATTTTACTAATTCCGTATTCTTAAAATTTTTAGTAACTTGTTAATTACATTAGGATCATCATAAAAGTCTTTTAGGATCACATTAGAATTGTGCCACATATCCTATTCTGAATGAAAATCAAAATTTATCTTACTCCTTACCTCACAAAAATAAGGTAAACAGATGCCTACAATTGATAGGAAACATATGCCTATAATTAATAGGAGTTGGATTTGGTGAGATAATATAAAGTTAGTTTTGAAATTTATTCAAAATAGAGTATGTGACATCATTTCTATGGAATTTTAAAAACACAATTTTTTAATTTTTAAGATCATCCTAATATAATTTAAACTCTTTTATCAATATTGAAGGGATAATTCTTTTTGGCCCTCCAATTTGTCCCTCCAACTTGACCCTCCTAGTAATTAAGGAAATAAATTAAATCCAGATTTAGCCCCTAGTTATAAATATGGAGAGTTTAAGGGTAATTCCTTTAATTTTAGGTTATTATTGAATAGAGTTTTAGAAATTATGGTAAGTTTTCTGATGACACGTCAGGAGGGACAAATTGGAGGGTCATGTAGCAAAACTCATATTGAAGGTTACCAAAATTATTGTGATCTAATTTAATTTAATAAAATAAATGAAACATGTTACTAAAGTTACTTATACTTTTACATAAATTTAGTAACTTCTCATCTTTAAAAACATTAAATTGCATTTTTAGAAATTTTAGTAGCTTAAATGACTTTTTATTAAAATATTTGATAATCAGGGTGATGATAATAAGTAATTAGTCAATCAATACTTAATGGTTAGAATTATTTAATTATTTCTTAAGAGAAACCATGGTTCTTTTTTAAAATATACCAAATCCTTTTTTTAAATCAACAATCAATAGTTACTTTTTTTTCAAGAGAGATGTTTTAAATAGATAGGCATGGCACTTGTTGAGATTTGGAGAGCTCAATATTTAATGAGTTACCATTTTTATAGATGATATTGTTTTAAATATGAAAAAAAAAGGAAAAAAGGAACATTTATGGTCCCAACATTATTAATTTATAGAGGTTTTACTATATTTAAGCATTTTTGTATAATCTTACTAATAGTTCATTTAGTTCTTTTGCTAATTTAATTGTTGTGATATTGTTCAAACAATATACATGTTACTTTGTAGCTCAACCCTATACCATAAACCCGAAATTCAAAACTATTCCCTAGGGGGGAATAGGTTAACCCTTTAACCCCATATGTGCAGTCTTCTAACTCTACTAACAGTGTATTGTATAATTTTTTATATATAATAGATTCAACAAAAAATTATATAAAAAAGTGCATGCTACCAAAATTTCTTAGGACTGTACTTCCATTAACCTTATAAGGTCTTGAGATATCACATTAAGTATTTCATAAGTGACCTTAGTTAGCTCTTTAGTAAACTTATTAAGCATTTCAGTAACCTTATTAATGGTTAGTTATTTTGCTAATTTAATTGTAGTGATGTTCAAACAATATACACGTTACTTTGTAACTCAACCCTATACAATAAACCTGAATATTCAAAACTATTCCCTAAGGGGAAATAGGTCATCCCTTTAACCCCGCATGTGCAGTCTGCTAAACTCTACTAACAGTCTATTGTATAATTTTTTATATATAATAGATTCAACAAAAAAATATATAAAAAGTGCATGCTACCAAAATTTCTTAGGACTGTACTTCCATTAACCTTATAAGGTCTTGAGATATCGCATTAAGTATTTTATAAGTGATCTTATTTAGCTTTTTAGTAAAATTATTAAGCATTTCGGTAACATTATTAATGGTTAGTTATTTTGCTAATTTAATTTTTGTGATGTTCAAACAATATACACGTTACTTTGTAACTCAACCCTATACAATAAACCCGAATATTCAAAACTATTCCCTAAGGGGAAATAGGTCAACCCTTTAACCCTGCATGTGCAGTCTGCTAAACTCAACTAACAGTGTATTGTATAATTTTCCATATATTAAATATTCAAAAAAAAAAGTACTACATGTCACCAAAATTAGTAACCACTATTCCTTGAAAATTTTACTTACCTTACCTTTTTCGATATTATATATCCCAAATATGTGTTAATCTTATTAATTTAGGTGATAATTTATTTCCAAAGTTAATTTTGATGTTTTTAATGTTAATCTTACTAATAGTGAGTGTATAATTTTTCAATTAATTATGTATATTCAATGTCAAAAAATATAACCTAATGCAATACATGTCAATTCTTTAAGCTCGCATATACAGTCTGCTAAACTCCGCTGACAATGGATAGTATGATTTTCATTTAATAAAAAAAATGTCACCACAATTTATTAGGAGTTCATATAAATCTAGTAACCTCTCATATAATGCTGACTGATTTGTTAATTAATTAATTCATAGTATAAATTAAAAATTAAAACATTCAAAATTCAAATACTCATTTACTTGATTGATAATGATAATTAAAATCGAAACATTTACTTATTTCGAAAAATCAAAATTTCCTGACATAATTGTATATTATTTTAATTAACACTAATTACTTGATTGATGGAGGAGTTTTTTTGGTGACTTGATTGATGGAGTTAACTATATTTTTTTTTGGCCATAATGGAGTTAGCTATATTCAAACATTCAAAATTCTAATGAAAGAACCCAAATTAAATATAATCTTATTAAGTATTTCAGTGACCTCATTAAGTATTATAGTAACTTTTAAGTTTTTTTAGTGACTTTATTAATATTTTTAAAAATTGTTGTGAATTTTAGAAATCATATTACGTTTTTTTTGAATAGCCTTCTACGTTTTCTTCAATAATCATACAGTTTTTAGTAATTTTATACACTATTTTGTATTGTTCTTACGTATTTTAGTCACATTACCAGTTTATTAAATATTCTTTTTTTGAAGTATTATTAAATATTCTTATAAACTTTTTAATAACCTTATTTAATTTAAAAGAAACCTATTAAGGGTTTTTTTTTAGATTACCATGTATCATTACAATCATCTGATAATATTTTTGTATGCCCAAACAACAAACTACGATGATTATATAACTACCCACATACAGTGAGACTTGAATTCAAGATCTCAAGATCCAAACTTGATAAGCAATCATTAAGTTTAATAACCTTAATATTAAGTTTTTTTTTAATTTTATAATCCTTTCGAAAATCTTATTAAGCATTTTAGGGACACATTAAGTTCTTAAGTTCAGCCTTTTAGAAATCCTATTAAGCATTTTTAGTGGTCTCATTAAATTTTCTAATAATCTTTATATATGCTTTATAGTAGCATTATTAAGCTTTTTAGTAAGGTTATTAAAGTTTCTTTGTGATTTTATATTAATTTTAGTGACATTATTAAGATTTTTTTATATAATATTATAATAAAAAATCTATAAGAATTTTAATAACTTAATTATGTTATTCAGAAACCTTAATAAGGGTTTTAATAACTTTATATAATTTTTTAGAATTCTTATTAACCAAGTTTAATGTTCTCATTAAGTTTCTTGGTTAAGTTTCTTGCGTAACGCTTATGAAGCTTTATTTTAGCAATTGTATCTAGTATTTTAGTAACTTATTATTAAACTTTTCATTAACCTTATAATCTCTTGAGATATCACATTAAGTATTTATATAAATGGTTCCTTATTTAGTTCTTTAGTTAGCAATAAAGTATTTAACTAACCTTATTAATGATCCACTTAGTTATTTTGCTAATTTAATTGTTGTGATATTCAAACAAACATGTTACTCTGTAACTCAACCCTAAACACTAAACCTTAATATTTAAAATTATTCCCAAGGGGACACATGTTAACAGTCCTTTAACCCCGCATATACAATCCGTTAACTCCACTGGCAGTGTATTGTATAAAGAAAAAATGTACATATGTGATACCAAAATTTCTTAGAACTCTAATTAAAATTAGTAACCACTCTTCCTTGAAAATTTTACTTACCTTACAATTTTAGAAAATTTACTAAATTGTACCAAATTTAATGCAAAATTTAATGAAAAAGCTATATATTACAAAAATTTCTTAGGATTTGCATAAATTTAGTAACCTCATATTCTTAAAATTTTTAGTAACTTGTATTCTTAGAAATTAATTTTAGTATAGTAATATAGTAGTGTATTTAATATTAAAAAATATACCCTAAAAATACTCATGTCAACCATTTAACCCTGCATGTACAGTCAGTTAAACCCCACTATTAATGGATAATATAAATTTCCCTTTTTATTGACATTATAAGCTTTGTAATAGACTTATAAAGTTTTTTTAGTGGCTTAAGATGCCGGAAAGTATAGTAATTTAAGGAAATATAATAATTTTAGAGGTCATGTAATTTCACGATTTCATTTAATATATATTTTGCC
>AWWV01005053.1:0-23434 GCA_001974805.1 Corchorus capsularis | reverse complement strand
AGCCGTTATGGTTAATACACCATTTCAGCTAAAAATTAACCCGAAAATTTTTCCTCAATTTTTACCACAATACTCATAAAAATAATATAATTTAACACCAAAATAATTGAAGGGTTTTTCACGCTTCTAATATCGTTTTTTCATTTTTTACTGATTTATTTCTAAATAAATCGAAACAAAATTCAGATGCTCGTAAAAACTTATCATTAAATCCAATGTGGCTCATATTTGGATAGATGAATACATATATTTTAAGGAGTTGTTATGCCAAAAAACCATGCAAAACTGAGACGACGCTCCGAAACACGTTTTTAGCCAAAAGCAAAAATATATAATTTAAAACCAAAAAAATTGAAGGGTTTTTCACACTTCTAATATCATTTTTCCATTTTTTTACTAATTTATTTCTAAATAAATCGAAACAAAATTCAGATACTCGTAAAAACTAATCCTTAAATCCAATGTGGTTCATATTTGGATAGATGAATACAATTTTAACCAAAAACCGTGTGTACACGATTTCGGCTAAAAATTGACCCGAAAAGTATTTACACAATTTTTTTACAAAATATTCTTAAAAAATATATAATTCAATGCAAAAATATTGATGGGTTTTTCACGCTTCGAATATCATTTTTCCATTTTTTCCGAATTAATTTCTAATTAAATCGAAATAAGATTCAGATGCTCGTAAAAACAAATCCTTAAATCCAAGGTTGCTGAGATTTGATTGGATGGATATAGATATTTCCAGAAGTCTTTGTACCAAAACTCATTGAAAATTGAGCAGGGAACGCGTTTTTAGCCAAAAAAATGTGATGGTTAGTACATGATTTCGGACTAAAATTTTGCAAAAATTGACACGAAAATTTTTTTCCTCAATTTTTTGCCACAATACTCAAGAAAATATATAATTCATTGCCAAAAAATTGAAAGATTTTTCACGTTTCTAATATCATTTTTCCATTTTTTTTCCGAACTTAAAGCTAATTAAATCAAACAAGATTCAGATACTCGTAAAAGCAAATCCTTTAATCCAATGTGGCTGAGATTTGGTAGATGAATAAAGATATTTCAAGGAGTCTCGGCGCCAAAAATCATGCAAAATAGAATCGTGGTCCCGGAACGCGTTTTAGTCAAAAAACCATGATGGTTACATGATTTCGGCTAAACTGACCCGAAAAGTTTATTCTCAATTTTTTGCCAAAATACTTAGAAAAAATATATGATTCAACGCCAAAAACATTAGCGGGCTTTTCACGCTTCTAATATCTTTTTTCCATTTTTTCTGAATTAATTTTTAATTAAATCGAAACAAGATTCAGATGCTCGTAAAAACAAATCCTTATCTCCAATGTGGTTGAGATTTGCTTCGATAAATATAGATATTTCAAGGAGTCTTTGTGCCAAAAATCATGCAAAATTGAGCCGAGTCTCCATAACGTGTTTTTAGCCATCATGATAAGAAGTTTTGAAAATTGAGGATTAATCATAAACTTAAGGTCAAACTCAAATGTAATACTTATATAAGCTACACTATTATATATAAATAATAGAAAATGAATTCTTCATGAAGATGATCTGGTTATTGAGAAGGAGAATCTAGATACTAATTCTGATTGGTATAATATAGTCCTTATTGTTGCTTGGGCTATGCGGGGGGCTCGAAACAAGGTAGTCTTTGAAAATCAGGATTTTCGACCCTTTGAGATTGCATCTTTTGCTTATTCTTACGCTAAAGAATTTGCAAGGTGTCAATCTATTATGGAAACACCTCCTTCTAATGTCATCTGCAGATGGCAGCCTCCATTAGCCGATATAGTGAAGATCAACTTTGATGGAGGCACGAATTCAGCAAGAGGATGTGGTAGTTACGGGATTATTGCTCGAGATTCCACTGGTCATCCGCTTGGAGCTTGTGCGGGTAAGATGTTTCCTGTTAGTGATGCCTTTGTAGCCGAAAGCTTGGCAGTGGTGAGGGCTTTGAACTGGGCAAAAGACATGGGATTCTTGAAGATTGTTGTTGAAGGCGATGCTTTAAGCATCATTCGTAAACTCAATTCTTCAACTATGGATTTCTCGCCTATTGGAGCTTACATTGCAGAGGCGAAAGGACTTGCTTTATCATTCCATTCTTGCTGCTTTCAACATGTTTCACGAAAGTGCAACTAATTGGTTGCTCATGAGCTTGCTCAATATGGGTTGTCATTAAGTAATGAAATTGTATGGGTAGAGGACATGCCACCTTGGTTACATGATCCTTTACAAACTGATTGTAGTATTTCCTTATCTTAATGAATTGAGCTGCTTTTACCTCAAAAAAAATATAGAAAATGAAAGAAAAGACCAAAAAAATGTATATAATAAGCCCTGATACAAGGCAAGTTGACAAGAGATGACGGGAAAGGAAGTGCAAGCTAACTTGATAGTGGAGACAAGGTTGAGGGGTTGGCCGTAAAAGCCGTGGTAAAACGCTGTAAACGACGGCGCTGATGGTGAGGAGAGTAAGGACTATGACGAACAGATCATAGAGGAGGGAGATGAAGATGGTGGTTTTCGTGGGGAAGAAGAAAGAGGGCTTGTTGTTGAAAAGGGTGAGAAAATAAGCTGATCATAGATGTATTTGTAGATGGAGAAGGAGAAAGAAAAAGGGTGAATGAAGAGGAGGAAGAGAGCAAGGAAGTGGAGGGTGTGGGCTTTGATTATGCGGTCGGATATGCGTCGAATGGTCTGAAGATTGATTTGTAACGGCTGAGATGGTGGTGGCGGCGGCAGCGCTGCCATGGCAGAAGAGGGAGGAGATAATAGTGTATAAGAGGCCGGTTTTGAAGTTTGATTGATCCAACATCCAAGCAATGCAAATGGATATATAGAAGGATTAGTTGACTTTGTATTAGTGTATTTTAGCTTCTCTATTCATTTCAACTTGCTTTTCTGAAACCTAATTAACATCCCTGTCTTGAATGGTGGGAAGAATTCTTTTACTATGTAAATTAAGCACACACATTGGTTGAAAGAAATTCATTTTTCTTTCTTTTATATATTTCAATTGATGTTTTCTATATAAGTTTAAGCATTTCATGTTAAGCAAATTAAACTTGATTAAATCATGTGTAAATAATATATACAAGACAACAACATAAAGTTTATTAGCTTATTAAAACAAAAACAATATGGTAAAAGAATAATACAAAGTTAATTTGGACCCTACGTTGTTTCCTTGGCCACTAAAAATGGGAGACTTCAAGCATCTACTATATTTAGAATTGTGGGTTCTAACTTCTAAGTCAATATTATCAAGTCACATGATTCAATTATCATATTGGTTCATCTATCTCAGTCTATAACCTATTTATATTCAAATATCAAATTAGCCAAACTCTTTTTTTTTTCTTGTTTATTACTAGTAGTAATTAAACTTCATTTCACAAGAGATAGATTTCCATGATGAAATTCATTGTCAAGTGTATGAATTGGTCGTAGCTACTAGCTAGAGTGTTAAATGGTAATAAGCCTTTGAAATTGGAACAATACTTATTGGTTGATTATGAATAGCTGATTGAAACAAGCCTAACATTTTTTTTCCCAAATGGAAAGAGAAAGATATTAGTAATAGTAACATTTATCAATTCTTACTAGATTTGAACATTCTTTGCATTGTTCTCACATTTTTATTTAAAAACTAGTAACATAGTAATCTATATATATATAACCAAAAGCAGCAGCAAACAGAAGTTACACAAACTCCAAGACATGATCATGATCATGATTTTTAAGTTTCCCATCATCCAAAGGCACTTTTACATACTCTTTTCCAAATTGTTCAACAATCTCCCCTGCATTGGTCTCTCCATGCATAACCTTGGAATTCATATAAAAAACAGTGATTGCAGCCACATAAGAAACCTGAATCCGCATGAAGATAATGGAAGTGAAAACCGAAATTATAAGAAACATCCACTTTCCTTCATAATCGTAAATGGGTGCAAGTTGTTTCCACTGCCAAGCTAAGGACCACCATAAAATCCCCACACAGAATCCAAAATACAGAAATATCCGAAAAGCAACCCATTTCATTCCTCTAATCAAGTATTTGCTTCGTTTTAAAGCTTCAAGTCCCCAACTTGATTCAACTACCGCAACAATAGGAGCAAATATCCAATTCACTTGTATATAGTAAGTCAGGATACAGATGAAAACAGTCGTGGAAACTATAAAAATGAAAATACAATTAGGTGAAGAGTAATCAACTTGGAACCCTAAAAGTAGGGTTGCCATGACTAATGAAGTAATAAGGATTAAACCAAGAAGGAAAAAGAGCCCAAACAAAATAAGCCCTATAAGAAGGCTAGTTGACATGAGACGAAAAAATGAAGTGAAAGCTGACTTGATAGCTGATTTTAGCTTGACTGGTTGGCCGTAAAAGCCAAGTAGAAAAACACTGTAAGTGATTGAAACGGTGGCTAAGGAAGTGGAGATTGAGAAGAAGAGCCAGTAGAGGAGAGAAAAGATGGTAGTTTTCGTGGGTTGAAAAGCAGGGTTGAAATTATGGGTTTCGACGGCGGTGGGAACGGTGGAGGGTTGGGGATTGATCAGTTGATGGAGGTAAGGGTAGGCGGAGAAGGAGATGGAGAGGGGGAGGAGGAAGGGGAAGGAGAGAGCACGGAAGTGGCGGGAATGGGCTTTGATTATGCGTTCGGATTCGGTTAGAATGGTCCATAAGTTCACCTTGAACGGCTGTGGTGCCGGCGTTGCCATGGCGGAAGAGCGAGGAGATGAAGGTGGAAGAGGCTTTGAGCCAGCAAATGGATACATATTGATGCTTTGATGATTTTGTATATTATGTCTCTATATATTTATATGGTTTCCAACATGCCAAGGAAATTTTGAGAGGAGCCGAGCCATATTTGACGAATTCAATTTGAAGAAACTACGTGCAACTCTATTTTTGAAGTTCCTTCTTTTGCCTTCTTTTCATTTGATGGTTACTGTGAATTTGGATGACAAATACTTTATGGTTCTATTTTTTTGGTGAATACTTTATGGCTCTATTTAATCACAATTAAGAAAGCATTGAAATTATAAACAATTACTTTATGGCTCCACTTTAATGACAATTAAGAAAGCATTGAAATTAGAAAAAGTAAAAAGTTGTCTAAGTAAAAGGAGATCAAATAAGTAGATACTCTTATATAAGATAAAAATTTAATGTAGCAAAAAATAAGATAAAAATTTATAAACAATATTATTTCTTTTTTTTTTTCCTAAAATCCTAGATACTAATATTTTTGCAACATGTAAAATCCTACATAATGAATTTGAGATTTATTACCTTTGATAAATAAAACTTTTATAAGTTGGCTAAACCTTATTATTATTGATTAATATTCAAACTTATTTTTCTCCAAAACACTATGAAAATGAGTTTTAATTAAAATTTGAGATTTACCTTTTCAAAAAAAAAATTGAATATTAATTGGGATTAAATCTTATTTGTAAGTGTTTAATCTTGCTTTTCTAAATCTTGTAATAGTGGATTATAAAATTCAAGATTTACCATATTAAAAAAATGAAACATTTTTATAAATGGGACTAACCCCATATAAAAAATAATTTTTTAATTAAATGTGTGAACTTTTATTGAGTAAAACATATAGAAAATGCTTAAAGATATTAAAATATGTAGCTATTACTATTACACACGAATTTCAAAATTTAAATATTAACAAGAAAACCCAAAAAAAAACGAAGCTTATAATGCAATCATTGGCTTAACCCCATATTGGCCAAACTCTTAATTTATAACTCGTGTTTGCAATACTATTAGTAATAACAAGACACAGAACTCACTATGTGAGTAGTTTTTTTTCTTTTTTCTTTTTTCTTTTTTCTGTTTTGGCATCTTTATGTGAGTAGATTGTGATAATTTTTATTTAATGGGTAGTATTTTTAAAATGATATAAATTTAATTTAAATATTATATTTATTCTCTAATAGGTAGTTTTTAGTGTGTTTAGAATTTTTTAAAAACTGAGTTTATTTCCAAGTGAACTCATGAGACAAACTCAGTTCTCGCATTATAATTAGTACTATAAGATTACTAAGAACGTTAGTGGGAAAAAAAAACTAAGAACGTTGATAATTATTTTAACAAAAAAAAAGAGCGTTGATAATTCAATACAATAAACTCGGAGTAGACTATACAATGAACTCATCAAAACACATGAAAATTTAGGTGGGAATGACATTCCCATCATTTTCCCACTACATTCCACGAACCAAACCCAACCTTAGTATTCAACATTTAATTAATGCTTACAATTTACATTCAAACATTTCTTTACATTGTTTCATTCCACACAACTTTCTTTTTTTTTTTATCCCATCCGGTATCCAAGGCTTTGCCTTGACTAATCCGGATCCGACCCGCGTCGCGCACCTGGTTATGGTGGGTGAGTCTCCCAACAGGGACAGCTGCGTACGCAAGGTCTCGAACCCGAGATCTGCTTAAGCTGGAACAGGCCGCTTACCACTTGATCAACCCCTTGTTGGTACACAACTTTCTTTTGAATATAGATACAAGTAAAACTAGAAAAAACAAAAACAGAAACATAACTTAAACTAGAATGATTATATAATATATTGCCAGTCTAAAGACTCCACAAGTAAATTAAGTAGTTGAAAAATATCTCATTACTTAATTAATTCGGTATTTAAAATTAAAAAATATTCCTTAGAAAACATGTCAACCCTTAAAACATCACATATGTAGTCTACCAAACTCCATTGACATGATGTTGTATATTTTTTCTTATAACTATGTGTTGCTAGTAATTAACATCATCGATAATTCAATGGCTAAATAGTCACTTTGTCCCCTGAATTTTACAAATTTAGGACAGATTGTCCTCTAAACTTAGAATTGTGTCAATTTCCCCCTTGAACTTGGGAAATTAGGATAATGCCCCCCCCCCCCCCCCAATTCACGAATGAAAATCCTCTCCCCCCATTTTTGGTGTCCCATTGTGTCTCATCCACCAAATAATGGCACGTGTCCTTTTTCAGTTTTTAATGTTATTCCTTGTTTGTCTAGTTAGATTAAATTTTATATTTTCATTCTAAAACCCTATGGGGAATGTATTAAAATTTAGGACTAACTCTTATATATAATTATTTTTTGTTAATTTGGGGCTAAATTTGGTTTTAATTGGGATTTTTACTATTTGTTAAAACTTGAAAACAAACAAGGTATAATACTAAGGACACGTGGCGTAATTTAGTAGTTGGGGCACAATGGGACACCAAAAATGGGGACAGAGGATTTTGATTCACATGACAGATTCCGTTAAGTTCTACAATATTTATTGATGTGGCATTTTCACGTCAGTGCTCATATGGGTCCCTCACAATCGTAAATGCTAGGTGGGATCCACATGAGCGATGAAGTGGAAATGCCACATCAGTAAGTTTTGTGGAACTTAACGGAATCCGTTAGTCAACCGTCAAATTAGGGGTAAATTGATTTGATTTTGCAAATTCAGGAAACAAAACGGCACATTTTAAAATTCATGGACAGTCTGTCTTAAATTTGCAAAGTAAGTGGGAAAAGGGGGCTATTAAGCCATAATTCAATACAATAAAATTAAAGCGACTTATACAATAAGCTCAAAAAAGAAAAACTATTCAACATTGAATTAGTGCTTACAATTTCCATTCAAACATTTCTTTGCATATTACATTCCACACACAACTTTCTTTGGAATATAGATACAAGTAAAACTAGAAAAGACATAAATAGAACAACATGAAAATTAACTTAAACTGATGAGAGATCCAATTTTCATCAAAACCAGAAACCAAATAAATGAAAAAGAGAACTTTGCAAATATAAATTATAACAAAACTTTAAGACATTGAAAAGAAATAAGGATGAATAAAATAGATATAAAACATAACTTGAGTCCATATATTATATATTTATATATATAATTAGCTAAAGCACATTAATATATAAATAATAGAAAGTAACAAAAAAGACAAAAGAAATGTGTAGCTTTTTACGCAATGAATAAATTTTCCCATGATGCCCCTTCTTGTCATCATCAATATGCAAACTTATTGCATACTCAATCTCCCCTGCCTCCTGCTCTCCATGTTTAGCCATGGAATAAATATAAAGAACTGTCGTTGCAGTCATATAAGATGATCCCAAAATACCCAGGAAAAATTGATATGAAAAGAAAGGCCAGATTTCCAGTATATCAGCTTTAGGATCAATGATCACACATAACGCAAATACAAAACAGGTTAGTCTCACAGTACTTAAGAAGCCAAAAAGCAGAATTATGACCAAAGCAACCCTTCTCATCCCTCGAACCAAGAATTCACTTCGTTTTAATGCTTCAAATCCCCACCTTGATTCAATCACGACGACAACGGGAACAAATATCCAATTCACTTGTAAATAAGTTACTATACAAATGAAAACAATCATGAAGAAAAGGGGCTGAAAAGAGTCATTGACTTGGAAGCCAAGGAATTGGGTTGTTTTGATTAATGAAAAGCGGATTAAAACCAGAGCTGAAAGAAACCCAGATATGATAAGCCCTGATACAAGGCAAGTTGACAAGAGACGGGGGAAGGAAGTGAAAGCTGAGTTGATAGCGGAGGTAAGCTTGAGGGGTCGGCTGTAAAAGCCATGGAAAACGCTGTAAGCGACGGCGCTGACGGTGAGGAGAGTGAGGACGAAGACGAAGAGAGCGTAGAAGAGGGAGATGAAGATGATGGATTTCGTGGGGAAGAAGAAAGAGGGCTGTTGTTGAAAAGGGTAGAGAAGGATGGAGAGTTGGGTTTCGAGTGTGGGGAAGAAGAATTGGGAGAAAATCAGCTGATAGATGTAAATGTAAATAGGGAAGGAGAAAGCAAAAGGGACAAGGAAGAGGACGGGGAGAGACATGAAATGGAGAGTGTGGGCTTTGAATATGCGGTCGGATATGTGTCGAATGGTCCGAAGATTGATTTGTAACGGCTGAGGTGGTGGTGGTGAAGGAGGCGTTGCCATGGCGGAACAAGGAGGAGATGAAGGTAGAAGTGGGCGGTTTTTTGAATTTTGATTGATCGGACATCCAACATGCAAATTAATGGATATACTTATATATATAGATTGATGCATTGACTACAGTATTAATTTAACGAGGAATCATAGTCGACAGACATATTAAGTTGGAGTTGGAATTAAACTATACAAGATGTACAAGTTCTTTTTCGAATTTCTTTGGAGACAAGAAATAGTTGACCATGTTTTTGTTATTTCTTTTGTCTTAACTCTCAACAGCTAATTAGAGTTTATTATAGTACAATTTTAGCCATTTTCTAGTCAAGAGAAAAAAAGGTATACATATATATATATATATATGTATATAAATATAGTCTATTGCAATTGTTCAACAATCTCCCCTGCATTATTCTCTCCTGGACTTGTATAAGCTGAAGTGGTGGTGGAGGTGGTAGCTTTTCATGGCGGAAGAGGGCGGAGATGATTTTAGGGCGAAACTGTGACAACCCACTTGAAACAATCCTTATTGGTTGTTCAGTAATAAGTATACATTTTATCAATACATTTAATCCATTTCTCATTCATTTCACGGCCGGTTTTAATCTCACCATTACGGTGACAGTTTCATCTCAATCACAACTCTCAATTTCATTATTAGCAATCTCACCTCAATGCCGAAAAGACTCTTATAAAGTCCGCCAACAACATGTAAGACTCAGAAGGTAGGTTGTACTTGTAATGTATCTCTCCCTCCCTCTGAGGGAAGTAGCTCTCTATTAACGTAGTAGTACTAACATATAATTTAAAATTAATTTTCTTTTTTGAAATTAAAATTAAAATTTATTGAACATGATAAATAAAAACAACTAACATTATTCTTTTATTGATTTTACAACTAATTAACATTAATCTAACATATGACTTGTGAAGTTTAAAACCTCCACTAACAACCTATATGTATATATTCATTTTTGGTTGAATATATATATATATATATATATATATTGATTATGATGATTTTTTTTTTGGCCAAAGATTATGATATAATAGTCTCGAAATTATTCTCTCTACCCTTTAATGTTAAACAACATAATTTGAAAAAAATTAAGTATGAATAATTCATATGGATCATAGTCTCATAGTCAAGTATATCCATAATATTTTCCATTCCACTTTTCATCAACCATATAAATACAACAAAAACATAGTAAGATCAGTTGAACTCTCAAGTCATTAATTATCAAGTCACATGATTCTAATATCATATTGGTTCATCTATCTCAGTCTATAACCTATTTATATTCAAATATCAAATTAGCCAAACTCTTTTTTTCCCTTGTTTAATATATACTATAGTACTCTAGTAGTAATTAAACTTCATTTGACAAGAGATAGGTTTTCATGATGAAATTCATTGTCAAGTGCATGAATTGGTCGTAGCTACTAGCTAGAGTGTTAAATGGTAATTAAATAAGCCTTTGAAATTGGAACAATACTCATGGGTTGATTATGAATAGCTGATTAATGAAACAAGCCTAACAAGTAATCATTTTTTCCCGAATGGAAAGAGAGATATATATTAGTAATACTAGTAACATTTATCAATGCTTACAAAATTTGAACATTCTTTGCATTGTTCTTACTTCTTACATTTTTTTTTCTTTTAAAGACTAGAAACATAGTAATCTATATATATATATATATATATGAACCAAAAGCAGAAGCAAAGAGAAGATAAACAAACTCCAAGACATGATCATGATCATGATTATTAAGTCTCCCATCATCCAAAGACACTTTTACATACTCTGTTCCAAATTGTTCAACAATCTCCCCTGCATGCATAACCTTGGAATTCATATAAAAAACAGTGACTGCACCCAAATAAGAAACCTGAATCCATAAGAAATATCCACTTTCCTCCATAATCGTAAATGGGTGCAATTTGTTTCCGCTGCCAAGCTAACAACCACCATAAAAATCCCGCATATGTAACCTACTAAATGGCACTGATACTATATATACAGTACTGTTGTATAATTTTCTTATGACTGTGTTTTGTACTAGTAATTAAGAGCGTTCATAATTCAATACTACAATAAAGTCAAAGGAGACTTATACAATAAATTCATTAAAAAAAAAAAAAACCTATTCAACATTGAATTAATGTTTACAAATTTCCATTCAAACATTTCTTTGCATGGTTCCATTCCACACATAACTTTCTTTGGAATATAGATACAAGTAAAACTAGAATACTAAACCGAACAAATTGAGAATTAACTGAAACTGATAAGGGATCCACCCAGAAACCAAAAGAATGAAGAGAACTTTGCCATCATCAGAAGGCAACCTTAAATACTCTGCAGCAATCTCCTCTGCATGCTCTCCATGTATAGCCTTGGAATATATATAAAATACTGTAATTGCAACCAAATAAGAAACCAAACAAGCCATAAAGCAAGCGGAACCAAGAACAACATATAAAACCCAAAACCAATATTTATCAGAAGATGGGTAATGAAAATCCCATGTCTCAGCTGTCAACCACAACAAAGTCCCAAAACAGAAGCCATAAAGCAGAAACATTAAAAAAGCAACCTTTTTCATCCCTGTAACCAAGTATTTACTTCGTTTTAATGGTTCAAGTCCCCAGCTTGATGTTTCGATTATGGCAACGACGGGAGCGAGTTGTAGATATGTCACAATACAAACGAAAATGATCATGAAAATATATTGGGGCGGGAAGTAAGTGAATTTGAAGGCAAGAAGTTGGGTTGCTTTGATTAATGAAAAGCGGATTAAGACAAGAACTGAAAATAGCCCAGATACCATAAGCCAAGTTGACAGGAGACGGGGGAAGGAAGTGAGAGCTGACTTGATAGCGGATTTAAGCTTGAGGGGTCGGCCTTGAAAGCCGTGGAAAACGCTGTAAGTGACGGAGCTGACGGCGATGAGAGAGAAGATTAAGACGAACAGAGCATAGATTAAGATGAGAAAGAGGATGGTTGGGAAGAAGACTGGGGGATTTTGCTGAAAAAGTTTGAGGAGGAAAATCAGCTTGTAGATGTAAGGGTATGTGGTAGAGGATACGGCGAGGGGGAGGAGGAAGAGGAGGGCGAGAGCAGAGAAGTGGCGGTAGTGAGCTTTGACTATGTGTCTGGATACAACTAGGATGCCAAGGAAACCGATTTGTGACGGCTGAAGTGTCGGTGGTGGCAGCAGCGGTTCCATGGCGGACGAGGGAGGAGATGACATGAAGCGTGGTAGACTAGAGTATTTTCAGACTTCGATCGTTTTTCAGTTTCAGACTCGATCGATAACAAAAGTCGATTCAAATGAAAACAATGTTTAGTACTATATAATATATATATATAGTACACTAAAAATTATGGAGGATCATGGTTAAGTCACCTTGGGCCAGACAAGCAATGTAATAATCAAAGGCTTATGTCTGAATGGGTCTTGGAGGAGAGACAAGCAAAGTATTTGAGCCCAAACAATTCCAAACAAATGTAATAACTAAACCCATTTTCAAGCTTTGTGCCCCCCCCCCCCCACCAAAAAAAAAAAAAACCAGAGAAATGAATGCCAAATAAAGGAAACTAGTATCATACAATGATAGAAAGATTTGTAGTAGCCTTTTACCCTTTTTTAAGATGCTAAATTGATTCCCCATTGATATTGTAGTTCTTAATATAATCCCAATAGTAGTCTTCTTCCTCCTCAAACACTTGAAGGCTATATATCAACCAATCATCCAATGATTTCAGCTGAATTTAGCCGAATTCTTGACCTTTATTCTTCAAGGTAATTTTCAGGCCAAGTTTCATCCCAAATCAGCTCAAACTTCAGCTATAGGAATGGAACTTGGCCTGAAACCCTTGAAGAAAAAAAGTCAAGATGGGTTCAATTTGTAAAATCATTGTATCCAAGATTGAGCATCTTCAAGTGTTGAGGAGGCAAAACACTGCTATTGGAAGGAAAGTGTCATAACAAAAAATCTCAAGGAGAAGAAGAACACTTAATGAGGAAGGCTATATAGTCTCTAATGTTTCTTGAAATTTGAATTCTGTCAAACACTTTTGGCTATATGTCCAAAGAAAACTTATTTAAATGTGATTCATGGCCCATCTTATTGAATTTGATGTAAACTAAACAACTTCATATATATCCTTTATAAGTAGTAGTTTTAATTACAGAAACAAACAGAACAAAAAAGGAAGTTGGTTTACAATTGGTCTGAACCTCACCTAATAATATGTAAACCAACTAATGTGCAATAATTAAAGGATTATAGTTGCAATGTCCAATCTTAGTCAGATGAATTATGGATCTCATGTGTCACGAGAATCCTCTTAATTTTGTTCTTTTTTTGTTATGGCAACTGGCAAGTTCATCAATACTCTGTTTTTAGCAGGGGTGCTCTGTTTTTCAGCCCAGAGAAGAAAATAAATGGACATTTCAACTTGCTTTTCTGATCATCAGAGACCAAACCTAATTAACATTCCTGTCTTGAATGGTTGGAAGAATTCTTTTATATATTAGTTGAAAAAAGAATCAAATTTCTTAAAAAGAAGAAATCATATGGCTGCTTGAATTGTAAAATTGACGAGAGGGAATGAAAGAGTAAGTGAGAAAACCAGAAAGGGGCTGATAATAATTATAAATGATAATGCCATAGTAGTGGAATGAATCACTCATATTTATAGGCGGGAACAGAGTAATGAAGAAATTTCTACGTTGTTTCCTTGGCCACTAAAAATGGGAGACTTCAATTTTGTTTTACAGACTCAAGCATCTACTATATTTAGAATTGGGGGTCCTAAGTCATTGTCAAGTCATGGTTCATATATAAATGGTCAAGTAGTAGTTAAAATTACCTTTTACTAGCTAGGTAAGCAATATAAAAGAATGGGCATGCAAGCAAAGTATTTGAGTGCAGAATATTCCATAGTAGGATTCCAAGTTAAACTCAATCCAATCATGCCAAAGAAAAGGAGATGCATAACAAACATGGGTATCAATTTCCACTAAGCTAGGCCTAATCAAAGAAATTCGGTTTTTCTTTACGTAAAAAAGGTCTTAAATTTTGATTAAAACTTGACTGGCATTTGTATTCGTTTGGGTTCTGACTTCTGAGATTGATAATGAATTGCTGCAATTTTGGTATAAAGAAAATTGGACATGGAGAAACAGGTAAAGCTCCATGAATGTTGTTTTTATTGTTAATTAATGGAGAAACTCAGAAACATCTGTAATCTAGGAATTCTTCCATTTTATTTTATTTCTAGTAAAGCCCACTTACATGACTTTTTAGCAGAGTAAACTACACTATCCATAAATAAAATATGCAGAGTAAGTTCATCAATACTCTGTTTCTAGCAGGGTGCTCTGTTTTTCAGCCCAGAGAAGAAAATAAATGGACAATTCAACTTGCTTTTTTTCTGATCACCAGTGACCAAACCTAATTAACATTCCTGTCTTGAATGGTGGGAAGAATTCTTTTATATATTGGTTGAAAAGAAAATCATTTTTCTTTCCTTTTCATTTTTTATTAATGTTTTGTTTTCTATATAGTAGTAAGTAATAAGCATTTCATTTATACAAGACAACAAGGCAACAGCAAAACATTTATTAGCTGATTAAAACAAAAACAATATGGTAATAAAAGAATAAGATAAAGTTAATCAGTCTTCACATTTCAAGTGTTTGCATTTTATATTTACGTTTTTTGATAATTTTGGAATCTGCAGATCGAGGACTCTAAAGAATGGGAAACATGAAATAGTTACACAAGTTATATATATGATACCAAAAGAGTGCATGATCAAGGCTTTTGTTTTCAAGATACTCGTAAACAAGGAGGCGCCTATTCCCTTCAATGCAGCAGCCCGTATAGTTTGACAAGATTACGATGTTGCACTGCTGATATGGTAGCTATCTCAGTCATCTCATTTCAAGTGTTTGAGGAGGAAAACTCTGCTAGTGGAGGGAAAATCACCATGAAAGCCAACTCCAACTACCGTAAGTGAACAATAACTCATATGCAATTATCCCAAAAAAAAAAAAAAAAAAGAACTCATATGGCTGCTTGAATTGTAAAAGTGAAGAGAGGGAGTGAAAGAGTAAGTGAGGAAAAAAAACGAAGAAGAAAAGCAGAAAGGGGGTGATAAATAAATGATAATGCCATAGTGGAATGAATCACTCATATTTATAGGCGGGAACAGAGTTTGAGGAAATTTCTACGTTGTTTCCTTGGCCACTAAAATTAGAGACTTCAATGTTGTTTTACAGACTCAAGAATCTTACTATATTTAGAATTGTTCGAGTACTTACGTACGCAGCCTTCTCTGTCGAGAGACTTACTCACCATAACTAGATAAGCGACGTGGGTTGGATCCGGATTAATACCAGATGGGATAAAATAATAAAAAAAAAAGTCACATGATTCGAATATCAAATTGATACATCTATCTAGTTTTTCAAACTTGGGAAAAACACACAATTATATACTATCTTCCATGGGAATGAGAAAGGAAGAGTGGTTGCAAGTGGCTGCATTAAGGCAAAGATTAACTCACCAAGGATTGTATTTCCAAACCTTAACCTTTCTCATTATCTTAGCACTAACCTCGAATGATTTTGTTAATTGAATTTGTACTTTAACAGAGTTAATTGAATTTGAGTAATACTTTGGCCCAAAAAAATTACCTTGGGCCAGGTAAGCAATATAAAAGAATGGGCCTTCGAGATGCAAGCAAAGTATTTTAGCCCAGATATTCCATAGTGGGCTTCCAAGTTAATCTCAACCCAATCATGCCTAACAAAAAGGAGATGCATACCAAATATATCGATTTCCCTTTGAGAAAGGTCTCGGGTTAAGTAGAAGGAACTCAATGTCCTTTAAGTAAGGTTTTGACTTCGAGTATTGTGAATGACGAAAACAAGTGCTGGAAGAACTCCCCTCATACGAGGTCCGACGTAGCTAGACTCCAGAATAGTTGGGATCCAATGTTGTCACCGAATACCAGAGTGTTAGTATAATATATATAGGCCTAATCAAAGAAGTTCGGTTTTCTTTACGTAAAATCTTAAATTCGAGTCTTGTAAATAAATATAATAAGTGTCGGTAAAGTTTCTCATATTTAACATTCGATTTGGCTCAACTTCGAATTTAATCAGAGTATAATGCAACTATCAAGGGAGGGTGAGGGTTAGTCAGAAATTAAATATTATGAGATGAAAGTAACACTAAATTGTTGTTTCAAGGTATCCGAGGTAAAGAAATTGAAGTTAGTTAGACAAATGTGATTCGAAATCTATCTTCCTTTTCATTAGGGAATTTGTCAAACCTTGGCTTTATATATATATAGTAGTATAAATTATAAAATGATCTCCCCATATATATTTGTTCCAAGGACCACCGACTCTCCTACTTTTTATTGATTTACTACTTACACAAAACATAGTATTTTCAACTTTATTGAAAACCCATTTTTAGATTTGATGATGCAATAAATAGATAAATAAATAAACAAATATGAAATCCAAATTAGCTGTCGCTTGCTAAATGTGAGGCCCCTCCATGGCTCTAACGATCCAAAACCAAAACCTGTCAACAATACTGGAAAAACCCAAAACAAAAAGCCCAATTTCAAGCTGGTACAGGCACAGAGTAACGAATGCCGGCAGCAATCAGAATCAGCATGGCATTGCCCCCAGCAAATGGCAGCTAGCTTTTGTTAAATAATAATTCAAACATAGCAAAAAAGAACTCCAATTCATGCACTTTAACGCCGACGACGGACCCGCAAAACTCATCTTCACACGTTTTCTAACGAATCCTTCCCTTTCTTCTTCCATTCGAAATTGATTTAATACTCGAGAGTTTTCCCTCCAATCCTCCGCAATCTTCATGTTTTTCACTCTCAAATCCTCATCTGGGTATTTTCCTCTAGTGTTTTCTTCGTGACTTCTCAGCAGTTACAGAGGTGGGTCCAGCTTTTTCAGATCTGATTTACACTTTTTGTCTCTATCATATCATTTCCAATGTTTATTTAGCTTCTGGGATTGGTATCTTTTCTGGGTATTGATTACAATGGAAATTACTAGCGTCACTTCTCCTCGATTGAGATTAGATCATCATTTAGAAAAAGAAGGATCTAAGGGAGACAATGGAGAAACTTTCGAGTTAGAATCGTCTCAGAATGTTAGTGATCATAGCTACCAATTCCATTCCATGAATGCATTAGATATCTTAAGAGAAACTGTTAGGATCTTACGGTACAATTTATCCAGTTTTATGATCATTGCAGCTTTGTTAATTTGCCCACTTTCTGCAGTCCTTATGTCTAATTTGTTAGTGGATCATTCCATTGTGAAGAGATTAACGGTTAGGCTTTTGCTAGTTGCCAAAACCAGTGGACTCCCATTGAGACCTTTTATCAAACAGTCGTGCCAACGTTTTGCTGAGGCAGCTCTTTCATCAGCAATGTGCTTCCCTTTGTTCATCACACTTTCTTTGTTATCAAAAGCTGCGGTGGTTTATTCTGTAGATTGTACCTATTCGAGGAAATCAGCTGATTTTTCCAAGTTTTTTGTGATCATTCAAAAGTTGTGGAGGCGGCTTGTTTCTACATATGTATGGATGTGTATGGTAATTGTTGGATGTGTGACAACTTTCTTTGTGTTTCTTGTTGCGGCATGTAGTCTACTGTCTGTTATGGGGGTTACACCTGATCTGATTGCGTATGCGGTGATAATGATGGGGCTAGTATTCTCGGTTGTTTTTGCCTATGCTATTGTTGTCTGCAATATTGGCATTGTAATATGTGTTTTAGAGGAAGTTTCAGGACCACAGGCACCGCTACGGGCTGGTATTCTAATCAAGGGGCAGACTCAGGTTGGTCTTTTGATATATCTGGGATCTACAATTGGGTTGGCATTTGTGGAGGGGTTGTTTGAACATAGGGTGAAGACATTGAGTTATGGAGATGGTTCTTCGAGGATCTGGGAGGGTCCTCTCTTGGTTATAATGTATTCATTTGTGGCGCTTGTTGATTCTATGATGAGTGCAGTTTTCTATTTCAGTTGCAGATCTTATAGTATGGAAGCCTCAGAGGGTGAATGTCAATCAATGTTGGAAACCATAACTGTTTCTGCTGAATCATTGGGTGTTCAATAACATCATCATGGGTATTCTCATTTTATCGGCTAATACTTCTTGAATTCATAACATGTTGATGGAACTGCTGCGAGTAATGCAGATTTGGTTGCCCGGCTCACACTTGGAGTGATGATGAGTAGTTTTGTTGTTTCGTTAATGCTACAACAAGGATTTGCTTCTCATGATATGCTGAGACGATTCTCTCAACTCTTCCAAAGATATTCATGGCTCAGGTGCAGAAAATTTCTTGTAATCTACAGACATGGAATGAGCAATTTATATTGAATTAATTTTGATTATGATCTTTGCATATACTTATATTTCTCAATTATATAAGATAGAATCTTTGAAATGGTTCCAATTCAAGTTGTTGCACCATTTCATGTTCCATTTTTTAGCTCCTGCATTAAAATATGTATTATTATTTTCTCTTTCAGTTCCTTTTGCTGTAGAAAAAGTATATGAAGCTAGAATATGCTTGTCACTATTGAGTAAATGCATTCTTGAGTAGTGCATAAAATGGGGATTCTAAACTTGATAGTGTCTTCAATAATCTCACTTCGCAGACACAAGGCAAACTGAAATATAATCCAGTAATCATCAAATTCACAGTTTGGGATTTCTTTTGCTATGTATTCTGTCTCCTATTTCAAAATTTCCAGTTCCTTGGACATCATTATTTTACATATTGATCATCTATTAGTACATAACATCTATTTGAACTTGAACAGGTTGAATTTCGCAGAAAGTTTATGTTGCATTGCTGCTGAACTAGTATAAGAATTTTCCAGATGCCTAGCTAGTAAGAAAGCGTAACCATGTCTCTACTTTTAACAGAGTGTTGACACCTTCATCCTCTGTTTTAAGAGAAAAAAGAAGCATAGAAAGGAGTTTTTAAGACTCTTGAGAAGTGTTTGATCTCCTTTTGCTTGTGCTTGCTTGGTTTAAGAAAATAGAATTCAATCAATGGGTATTTCAAAATTCAATCATTAATGTGGATGTGCAAGTAATTTTTAATGAAAACAATAAGTTATGTGGACATTAATCCATGGTTTTTTTCCTTCCAAATCCCTAAAAGTATCACAATCTCATTTTATTTGGGTTAAAATCAGAATTTGCCATGACAAAAAAGAAAATTAAAGGGGTTTTTTAGTAAAAAGCAAAAGTATAGGGTTTTTTTTTTACTATTTATATTAAGCCCCTAACACTAAATAGTTTCCAACTTCCATCTCAAAATCCAACTGCTTCTTAAGAATTTCCGATACAATTGTATTTTCCCTCTCCGTTGCTGCGAGGCTTAAAGTCAGAAAATTTGAATCGGCTTCGGCGGTTTGGCCCTCAAATTCAATAGCTCCGCAACTTTTCTTATTCAAAGACTTCTCATTTAACGCAATCCATACTTTAAAAGCTTCTGCCTATAAGCCGTTTGATATAATACCTAAAACAGAATTTTAAACTGAAATGGAGAGCTTACGCCACGAGAAAGTTCAGAAGTTTGAGGAATTTGTTGATCTCCGACTTAAACCGGATCTTGCTCGCGCTGTTGCTGAAAGGTATAATCTTTTTTCGGCTTGGTTATTAAGAAAAAAAATTACAAGACAAAGAAAAGGAAATAACAAAATTAAACTTCTCCTATTATTGCAGGGACAAAGTCTTCGAACAGCGAAAAATTTTGTATCCTTTTTTATTTTTCCCAATCGCTTCAAATTTTGTTCTTTAATAGTTGCTAGCATTGTTAATCAGTTTAATATATATTTTCTTGCTATGGGTTTCCAATTTGAAAGTTTGTTGCTTTGCTTCTGTTTACTTTGACTGTTACTACTGTAGCTCAGATTTGCGGAAGAATATAGAAAATTTAGAGAAAAACAGTGTAACTAGTCTTCGAACAATGGTTAATCTTGGGTCTGAAGTTTACATGCAAGCTGAAGTGTAAGTCTTCATTCTCTGTTTTTTAAGTATATATATGTTCTATGCTTTGTTTTCTCTACAATTATAGCTGAAATTTTGTGAATTTGTTTGATATTTCACTTTGTTTTAATTTCATTTTAACAAGTCTGCCATCATGAAATAAGAATCATTCAATGTTTTATATAACCCTAATGTATGTATGTATAGATACTTCAACTTAGATTCTTGTTGAAATTTATGATTGAAAGTAGATTGAGTTCCAAGATTCCCATTTGTCTTTCATTTTTGCTCTAAAGCTACACTATTTCTCTTCATATTCACAGGCCAGATACACAACGTATATTTGTGGATATTGGACTAGGATTTCATGTGGAGTTCACCTGGTCAGAAGCCTTAAAGTTCATCTCATTAAGGGAGGAAAAGTTGGAAAGGTAATGATTTTTCTTTAATTGATAAAGCAGCTTTGTTCAATATTTCTGTATGTCTTACTTTATTATAGCTTTACGCACAAATTTACTTCTCTCAACCTGTTAGTATGACTGGGTTTGTTCATTCTGTTGACTGTTCAGTCCATACAAATGTTATGTCTGCTCTCATTAAAACTTGATGTGGTATTCAAGTTTCTATGGATAGGATTTGCTTAGTTTGATAATGTTGTTGGATGCCCTACTTCCTGCTATGAGGTAGTATGAAACTTGAATCTTCATTCATCATTTCCTATATTTCCAATACGCTTTAGAAGTTAGTTTCATAATATGTTGATTGATTTAAACAAGGGCAAGAGAATGTGAAAATTAGCATACGTGCGTTTAAAGCCACAGATTAGCTGTAGTTCTTGGGCTTCCATTGCTATAAAGTCATTCTCCTTTAGGGTATTTGGCATCAATGATCATGATAGTTTTTCATAGTAGATGAATAATGAAGGATATCAACAGGTTTTGGTCTCTACAATAGAACGCGTTGCTGAGATTCTCAGCCTTCACTTGCCAGGCCAAGTGTCACCTAAACTCATGATTGTATCAGTTTGCATAGTTTTCACCCCATCTTTCTCCGTCTCTCAAGTATTTTGAATTGCGCTATGCAGGGAAATAGAGGAGTATACCCGCTTAATTGCATCAATTAAAGCCCAGATCAAGCTGGTATGTTTCTACATGTCTTGCCGCCTTTTTATTCATTTTCCCCTTACTATCGTGTGTTTATGGATGCTCATATTTGGGTGGCATTAACTTGGATATTAAAACCAGGTTTGCGAAGGAATTCGGGAGTTGCTTGAGATTCCAGCAGAGAAAACTGTAGAAGAGCGTATCTTTTAGCACTTACAACATAAAATGTATCAATGTGAATCTGTTTCTTCGCGTCATGACTCTTAACTCTTCGTGAGACTGATGAAATGAACAATATATAATGGAACCTTTTACTTGATTTCTTTTGCAGTGCTGCTACCTTCTTTGATCAAGAATTCTAGTTACATAGACAAACTTAAAATATGGCCCATTGGGCATTTTACTTGTCTTTTTGAGTAACAAAGACTTCACTCTTTAGGGTAGGGGTTGTTAAATGGGCAAATGGCTGAAGGCTGAAGGCCCAAGGGATTTCATCGATAAGGCCATGAAGCCCTAAGGATGGGCATACGCCTTGCAATTATGACTCATAACCATGGGTTTTAAGCAATTTCAAAAAATGAGCTATAGCTTTGATTTTGTGAGCAATTTAGCAAGCATGTAAAAGGACCAGCAACATTTTAGTAAGTCTTTTTAACTTATAGTACCAATCAAATCATCCTTCAAACCCACGTCACTTCAAAAGTCACTCAAATTAGCTGGTACTGCATTTAGAATTCCCAATATAAAAAAAAAAAAAATCTTTCATGTCCAATGATTCTTATCTTTATTATTGATCCTGCAAAGCCTGTTCCAAAATTTGTGGCTTTCTATCTTTTGTTTCTATGGTACTTGGGCACATGGTGGGGTTAGGAAAATTCCCAATTCTCAATTAGATGAAAGATTTTTGTACATGTTCAACCATGACCTACCATGTCCAACTCCAATCCATGTCTCTAGGTCAGAAACTAGAGAATTATTGTGGGCTAGGCCTTTAGTTGGGCCTCCTATGATAACCTAAAAAATTTCTAATACCCTACACTGTTAAACCCATGATTAAAGACGATGATGAGATGATTTGTGCACCTAAATCAATCATAAATAAATGTTGGTTGAGAATGAGATGATAAAGGTAAAGGTCTCTAGATAAAGTTTAGAATACAAATTCCCGAAAAATATAATTGTTGAAAGGTTTCATCATGTTTCCTTTCGAGCGGTAAAGACTTAGATTTGTGATGGAAGGTATTCAAATTCGAGACTTCACAGAACCCTATTAGTAGGCGGTCTGTAAATTTGAAAAATCTACCTGTAAAAGTCTAATGGATCTATAAATTTCAAAGGAATGCACGGCTTACTCTGACCTTGAAGATGAGATACCCAAATTTTTTTTTACCAACAAAAAAAATGTCTTGTAAATATATTGAAGTAATTAAACAAAACAATGACAGATTTGTATAGTAAATTAGATTTGGGAGTTTGGGTGGAGAGAGTTGTCAAGATTGAAGAGACAAGTAAGACAAGTTAGTAGCCTAATTAGTCTCTGTAGTTTTTCTTTCATGGAAGAACTCTACCTGGCTAAGATTGGATTGGACAGTTCATAAAACTCCATTTAAGTCTTCTCTGTGTCTATAGTAATAGTATTAGTATAGGTCTGAGGGATGATTCTGACCGTCGGATTATCAATCAACATCCTTAAGAATTACTGACAAAAATTATATGGAAAGGGGGACCTGCCTTTGTCTTTGTAGGATAATAATAGGTTCCATCACCGACACAGGGAATCAATCCACCCCCTTACTATCACCTCACTTGATTCTTTCCCCTTGATACTCGTGTTTTAATTAATCTTCCTTAATTATACCTTAATTATAGTATTAATCTAATACTAATCATCCAAATATGAAAAACTAGTACAATATTTTTACTGAAACAGAAGTGTTCACTCGTGTAATTTTAAGACAGTATGGAAGACACAGAAGATTAAGGATGCTGATGATGTCCTAAAAAGCCTAAGAATGGGGAGATATGATAATACACGTGTCAACCATCAAGTGGGTTAAAAGGAGGGACCCTGTTAATTTTCTTCTGTCCGAAAAATCGTCCCCATGTTTGGTTTCAGAGAGCAGAGTCCTTTCTGTCCCTTGTGCTGGCATTGGCAGTACTTTAAAGCCATTCTGAAAACCAAACAGAGCTTTAAAAAAA
>AWWV01005052.1:0-33724 GCA_001974805.1 Corchorus capsularis | reverse complement strand
CTCATTTTAATAGGTGTCAATTATCTAAGGGTGTATTGGAAATCATTGGACATTACTAATATTGGAGGGGAGCCGGACCCATATCTGTTGATACCTGTATTAAACTCCATAGTTAGGGCCATCCGCAAAATCCCACGAGTAGATACTTTTTAATCACTGAAAATCTGGGATTGATCAAACTTGCAATGTTAGCGCTATAAATAGCCAAATTTCGGATAATTACTTGAGAAAAGCTTGATAGCTAGTTTATGTACCAAAAAGAAAGGTTGATAGTTGTTTATACCAGTCAACATAATTCTACAACATATATTCAGCCAAAAAAAATTCTACTACATATCCATCATATTATTATAAACAAAAAATCATGAATTAGGAATATATCGTCCCTCAAAAAGACAAGTTTTTATTGGGCATTTTGCGATGAAATGAAAATAAAAGGTTGAGTGGCACTGGGCATATGTCAATTTCCTGTGATGATCAGTGATGAAAGTATATTTGAATTTTTTAACCAAAAAAAAGTATATTTGAATTTTGAGCCCACATAATTCTTATGCATTTAAAATCAATAATTTTTTTCCTCCATCCAGTACATGTCATAAATAATTCAATGAAACTCGACTTTTCTCTCCAAAAAAAAAATGGTTTAATGGGCAAAAAGGCCCCTGAACTTACACCGAACCGTCAAATAAGCCCCTGAACTATTATTTCGGCCAAATAAGCCCCTAAACTCTTAAAAAATGCCAAATAAGCCCTGTTGCCAAGGCTAAATGCTCAAATAAGGACTAAATGTTTTAAGATTTTCTCAAATAAGGATCAAAATACAGAATTCCAACAAATTAAAACACATACTTAGCAAATTTTTACAAATTAAGGAATCCTTAAATGAAAACAAATGCTTCTCATACATATACGTTAAATTTGATAAAAAAAATGATATTATCATGTTAATTAAAAATCAAACCCTATTAATCAAAATAAATTCATTAAACGTAATATGATATAAAATTATCGTGTGATTTTCAATTTATATATCCCTCACACATTAGTATTAACTTATATTGTATCCAATTTGTACAAATTTACTAAGTATGTGTTTTAATTTGTTGGAATTGTGTATTTTGATCCTTATTTGAGAAAATCTTAAAACGTTTAGTCCTTATTTGAGCATTTAGCCTTGGCAATAGGGCTTATTTGACTTTTTTTAAGAGTTCAGGGGCTTATTTGGCTGAAATAATAGTTCAGGGGCTTATTTGACGGTTCGGTGTAAGTTCAGGGGCCTTTTTGCCCATTAAGCCAAAGAAAATTTCTTTTGATATTAAAAAAAAGTTAAGAGTGGTATTGTAATCCGAGGTGATTGAATGGCTATATTTTGAATTTAATTTTTTTTTATTTTGTTATATTTTGAATTTAAAATTTTTTATTTTGCTTATTGGTTGTGATTGATTTTTTCTACTCAAAATATTGGTGGAATCGAATATTACGAAAAAAAAAAGAACGAATCAAACTCACTCTTTTAAGGCTTTCACGTTTCAACACAATTAAGAACTTAGGCCCATTTATCCCTTTTTTATAGACCCAAAATACTGTACTAAGGTTCATTTTAGCTCGTTTTCTTGGGCAAGTACAAATTCCAGGCCTATTGTAGTTCATATGTAGTTATATTATGTTGTTATGACTCTTTAAGTCCACCAACCCTTTTAATCATGAGATTTATAGTGCCATATAATACAGCCACAATCCCAAGGGGACACCCAGTGGTTAAAGTTTGGAACTTCTTGTGGAAGATTCTGGTTCCGAATTCTGGTATGGGTGGGGTGGGATTAAGGAAAATGAGAATGTTACTTCCTATTGTGTAACTCATTTAAATATCATGTTCATAAGTAACAGATATCACAGACAAGGGGCAGTTGAATAGTGGCTCCAGATTTGGATTTGGGTAGCTCAATTGCTTGGAGCCTCTAGCAATGTGAATTATGAAGCAGGTTGCCAATTTTTATAGTATTACTAAGGAGATTCAGCGCATGCCCACTCAAAAGATTTCATCATCCTCCAAATGTTGTGGCGGATATATATACATCATTTGGAATTGTTTGTCCTTTGCTTTATTGATGGTCAAAAAATAAAGACGGATTAAGAATTTTTTTTTTTTTTTTTATAATTGGAATGGATATCAGAACTTGTTTCCCTTAAAAATAACTGGTCCATTTTTTAGCAACCCCCATTACAAAATTGCATAATCGTGTTAATTATGATTATACACATGGTTATACAATAAGGACAATCATAAGTATAGTAAGTACTACAAAATTAGGCTAAACTTTTTGGCCTAATGTTGTAACATTTAACCTTCTACACCCATTTTTTGGATACTAAGCAAAACGATTCATGGCATATAACACTAAAAAAATTGAGTACTGATAAGACATATTCCTATCAAAACTTTAAAAGTAATCTAAGCCGCAACAGCAACAGAAGGCTTAGAAAAGTAGTTGAGATCTATTTACCATTCTTTACAAAGTACAACTTTAAATGCCATATTAGTAATATTTTCATCAATTGGACTATTCAATGCTGTCAATTGATCAAACAAACCTTTTGCCCGCTACATATATACAGTAATAGAGTCAGATTTATGTTCAATTTTTAACAAAGCTGAACGAATATGCCTTATATGGGGTTTTTGATCCGGCAGTGAATGAAACAACGCGTTTTTATCATGCGACCATTTGATCTTGTTGAAACCATTTGATGTAGGCAGGATTTGGTGTATTGTTTTCTAGTTTTTGGTTTGATGGTTCAACGTAGCCTTCTATGTGATCAATTAGTGTGTAGATTAAGATAATTGGGCGAATTTGGGTTTGCCATAAGAGGAAATTTGCCGGGGTTAGCTTTATTGAGAACTACTGAGCAATATTTGGAATAGTGGTGTCTGTTGTGATGTACATATTGGCTGTGGCGTTGGAAAAATTGATGGGAAAACTGATAGCAACGAAAAATTAATTGAAGGCTCTTGATACCATGTAAAGGCTTGAATGGTTGGCGTATTATTGATGTATACAAGGTATTTATACAAGATTTTACACTTAGGTAAGGGTTACATGAGATGAAGATAAGTTACACAAGAAGTATGATTAAGATTGAACTAGCCTTATCATCTGAGTGTTGATTAGCCTTATCAAATGTCATATTAGTAATTTTTTATATGATCATATCAATGCAATTTTCATCTAAAATGTGAAGCATCACCCAATCGATCCAAGCAAATCCAAATCATCGATCATACTTCCCATACTTCCACAAGACGCAAGCAGCAACAAAAACCACGAATACCGCCCGAGAAATATTAGAGGGCAAAAACCGCTCTTGCAGGAACTCAA
Organism: Corchorus capsularis; assembly: GCA_001974805.1. Classification (NCBI taxonomy): domain Eukaryota; kingdom Viridiplantae; phylum Streptophyta; class Magnoliopsida; order Malvales; family Malvaceae; genus Corchorus; species Corchorus capsularis. Next base: position 30,347 of record AWWV01005052.1, on the reverse strand, counting down.
TGACGGATGTCAATGCTGTGGGACACGTTTTCACCAGTAGCTTGGTGAAAAAATGCCAGAGGTAGTATCGATAACCTTATGTACCCCATTGAGTACAATAGTAGCAATCCCTCCAAAATGAAAATACGCAACTTTCCCAATTCCATCAATAAAACCATTTTCATCATATTCACCCTTAGCCACAAGTTTCCGTACTTCCCCAGTCAACTTCCCATCACCATCCACATTCACCTTCTTGAGTAGATAGGTCTGGATGAATTATGCTGGTGAAGGCTAATATGGGTGTACCCATTAAGGGGGGCACTGCACTCATGGCGAGGGAAGGTAAGCGCCGCCTAAAATGAACAGGAGGGCTTACCTAGTTTTCTGCACCCATTAAAGAGACAAAGACCCGTTTTCTACTTAAACTTTTTACTTCTTGAACTAATGTCACTGCCCACAGTAATAAGAGACTGTATTCCTTCAACAAACAAGTATTCCCCAAACTAATTTTAGAAATTTTTGTGAATTTTGGCTTTTGGGGTTTCAGTTGAATTTTAGGGTTTCTAAAAAATTAGGGTTCCATTGGTGAAGAAAAACAATTTACAATAAAAAATGAAGTAGATAAACAAAAATAAGTGATAAATTCAACAATGAAAGCGTATTGATGATTGATGAAACCTAAGACTAGGGATTCTGTTTCTCCTTGAAATCAGATGTTTAAAAAAAATGAAGAACTTTCTTCGAAGAGAAGAGGAATGAGAGAAAGCTTCCAAAATCCAAAGAAATCAGAGATGGCGACTATGAGAAAAGTAGAACTGAGACTGAGGCAGGAACGGTGGAAGTGAGGAAGAGGAACTGTCAAGGGAGAGGAAACGAGTGAAGTGTTTTTTTTAGTTTGATTTAATTTACTGAGTTTTTTTATTTAAATTTGTATAGTAATATAAATATATTTATTATTATAGATAATATATACGATTATCATATTATATACTTAATGCATAAAAGGAAAGTTGAAAATATATAAAATATATATTATATGATGTCGATTTCAGGTCAGTGCGGTTTAGGAAATATCAATCTCGACAACTGACCGTTTACACAAATCAACCGAATACCTCAATTGCTAGCACTGTGAGGACCGACAAACCGCCTTACCTTGGGCGATGACCATCAAATTCAGTTTGTTTTTACAGTTAAAACAGCCTACTGCTCAACCCTAATTTTGACTATTCGTGATGCCATTAAAAAGGCCAACAGAGCAAGCATTTCTCAATAATACACTAAGACATTTAGCTGCTAAAATATATAAGAATCGGGATAAAGGATCACCTTGTCTGAGACCTTTTTCCACTTTTATGGGATGAGAAGGAAAGCCATTTGTGATAATTGAAATAGAAGCGGTGGTAACACATTCTGAAATCCGAGAAATCCATCGCTCACCAAAACCCATCAACATAAGAATGGTAAAAAGAATGTTCCAATCAAAATTGTCGAAAGCTTTCTCAAAATCAAGTTTGATAATGAGCCCACTTTTTCTTTATCTCTTGAGAGAGTCAACAATTTCACTTGCTACAAAAACACTGCATAATCTGCCTACCTTTAACAAAAGCAGATTGAGCGGTGTGAATGAGAGGGGCAATAATCATTCTCAATTTATTTGGCAAGAATTTTTGTAAATGCTACAAATGAGAGAGATTGGCCTGAAATCATCCAAAGTTTCAACACATTTTTTCTTCGCAATAAGAGCAATGAAAGAAGCATTTATATCTCGGGGGAGTTTTCTTGTATGATAGAATTCATTGATAACACTCATAACATCTCCTTTGATGAGAGACCATTATCTTTTAAAGTCCATCAAGACCAGGTGCTTTAATTTGCCACCCATTGCAATTGTTGATAGCATCATAGATTTCCTCCTCAATAAATACTGGTTCAAGTTGAGAAGAATGCCAATCATCAAGTTTGACAAAGTTGAGATTATGGCAGGTGAAGTGAGGCACATTATCCTTTTTGAGGTAGGATCTAAAGTGAGATTCCACTGCCTTCCTTAGTTCTTTTGGCAAGGAAAGACCTTTTGCTTCAAAGAGAATGTTACCTAAAAAATTATTTCTCCACCTACAATTGGCCATTCAATGAAAAAATTTAGTATTTCTTTCCTCGTCCTGAATCCACTTAATTCTCGCCTCTTGCCTCCATGTTCTTTCTTCAATTTTCTGGAAATGCTAAAGATTTTGCTTCATTAAGCTAATTTGGGTAGATAAGTCACTATTTGACTGTCCAGCTTGCATCTCCTTTTCAAGGGAGTCGATATTCATTTCGACTTAATGTAATTTTTCTCCCCTCTGCAAAACGGCCAAATAAGTTCTTGAACTTTAATTTTGATCAATCGCATGGCCTGAACTCTCAAATTTTGCCTTATAAGCCCTTCTGTTGCAAGAAAAATCCAAGCCAGCATGCCACGTGGCTTGAAAATGCCACATCAGCTTAGGGTAAATTTTATGGAAAAGAAAAAAAATTAAAAATTATAAAGTCATTTTCATAAAATTTATTTTCATGCCACCGGTCTTTCAATATTTTTCTCATTTTAAGAAAACTTACCCTAACATAACGCGGCATTTTAAGGCCACATGGCATGTTGATATGACTTTTTCTAATGGTAGAATGGCTTATCTTGCCAAAATTGAGTTTGTAGGAACTCGATTGGCTTAAATTAAAGTTTATGGGTTATTTGACATTTTTGGTATAGTTCAATCAGCCTATTCCTTTCTAAATCATTGATTTTTTATCCCACACCACCGTTATAGTAGCCATTCTAATTTCTTGAAACACTGTTTCAAAGGCTTGAGTTTTTTATGAAGTCGAAACCCTGCAAAGCAAGAAACATCAAAGCTTTTCCTATTATGTTCCACAATCTTACAAAAAATCCTATCATCAAGCCAAAGGTTATGGACTTCAACCCATAATATCCACTCCAAGACAAATAGGTTTATGATCTGATAATGATCCAATAAGACACCATTACTTGATAGAAGTAAAATGAGAAAACCAATCGGGTGAAACAAGGAACTTGTCTAATATGCTCATGGCCATCTTTTTTCATCCAAGTAAATCTTATCCATGCTAGTGGCAAATCAGCTAAACCCATATGTAGACACCCGTTTTTGTCCTATATCCTTCAAATTTAAATCAATTTATTTCTTAATAGGCGTTAGGATCACATAAGGGCATTTTGGTCATTCTTGCACTAAGGGTATTTTGGTCATTTGCATATTCAGGGACATTTTGGTAATTTCTAGTACGCTTTTAATTTAGATTAACTAACTCATTTTAGTCAACTTGAAAATAAAAAAATTCTTATTGTGCACCTTGGATATTTTCTTCACATTAAAGTTAAACCCCTTTTTAGAAATGGGCCTAGTTTGCAATTGGTATTTTCACTTTCATAGGGTATCATGTTCCCATTAGTTGTATTGGTCATAGTCATATCTTCATATTAGTCACATTGCTCATATACATATCCACTTTCATTCTCATTTCTTCACTTGTCTGGTAATTATGTGGATGCTTGGTAGCCTGTGTTCATTAAGCATGTTCATTTAGGTATGTCATATTCATTTTCCTTATTTAATTAGTCATATGGGTATCTAGTGGCATATGTCAGTCATAGTCATGTATTTCAATCTGAAATGGGATTTATTTTAGGTACATTCACATGAGCATAAAATGTAAAATACAAAGAAATGAATGATGATTAAAGTAGTGTGTCTGTATTTATAGGATAGTAAAATCATTAGCTTTAGTTCATAAGTACATGAATTCTCCTTTGGATACAAAATCAGAAACTAGGCTTCGGGGAATTATCCCTCATTTCCCCATTCCCATGCTTTTTCTCTTTTTAGCATATCCACAGGAGTTGATCAAGGACCTTGGAGTAGTAAATCTTCTTTTTTTTCGTATCACTCTCGGCTGCTTTGCGGTGCTTTCAATGGGTCTGTTTCAACTGCGCAAGTCGAAAAAGAAGAAAAAGAGATTGCATTGTGCAAAATGTCCCCCAGGCTTTTAGACACAAGCACCATTAATTGGCGCACGTGCCGTGATGCAAACATAAAGGGAACAAACAGCTAATCAATAGCACGCAGCAAAAACACAAGATCAGATACCAGAAGGGATCATCAACCATCACAGAAAATATAGCAAGGGAAGTACAAAACAGTGAAGAGTTACATGATGAATTACAGCAAACATGCAAAGATGGAGCACGATAAGCCTGGGGGGCAAGATTTGTTTGTGGGCTTTAGGGATTGAGAGGGTCAAGATTAATTCAAGACCTCGTCATCCCATCAAAGCCGTGGGAAGTGAATGCATGCAGCAAAAAACAGAAGCATCGCAAACCAGCCAGGTAATTGAGCACAAATAGTAAGTAAAGGGTTAGACTGCAGCAGCAAAACTCAAAGCCGAATCAACAGCCATACGTGACCATTCATCACGGCTATATTCTCATATTAATTGAGTGGTGACTAAAGAGAAGCAATGGCAAAAAGTGAAGTCAGTACATCGCATGAGAGACTAGTCAAGTGGATGCATGTAGTAAAGGCTTGTGAATCCTCTTCAGCAAGATTACAGGATTAGTTAGCTAAGCATATGAACTTAGTAGACCAAGCTACGATGTGATTGTGTGCACAGTGGACTTAAACAGAGAAGACTGCAAGGGTGGTTCATTATATATGCAGCTCATTCCATAGAACCCAATTCAGAGAGGCGCAGGTCAGATGAAACAGTTAAGCAAAAGGGCGAATGAAGATAAGATAGCAACTATTTGTTTCATTAAGATCAAGGTCAATGCAAGCATAAGAAATTCAGCAAAGGGAGGGCTAAGCTACAAGTGAATAAATGGCTTGACAACAAGGATTCGATGCAAAGATCAGAACAACTAGCATGGCAATGTAGTTGAAAACAAGATGACAAGTGAATTCCCATTTCAGCAAGAAAAGCAAGCAAAGTGTTCATACAACAGCAGAGTGCAGTGAGCAAGAATGGAAAAATGATCCTATGGCAGTAAAGCAATCAACAGACACAAGAACAGTGCAATTTCACCAATACAGCAGCAAAATATAATTACACAACAGCTGCCATGAACAACAGCAGAAACCAATGCAGCAAACCTAAACAAAACCTAGCCACTTAATTCATATAGAGCAAATGACAAGTTCACGATCTCCCAACTACGTATGTGCAACAAGGGAAATAAAGTACTTAAGTTTTGAAAGAAAATGAATTAATCAGTGTAATCTCCAGACTCATGACAAGAGTGGGAAAGTAACTTTACCCTGCTGAGTTGTCATCAGCCGATTGGTCCCAGAAGTGAAGCCTAGTCACCAATTGGTCCTTAATTCTTAACCTGTAGAGAGAAACACGTTAGTGAGGCCAAAAATTAGAGCAAGTTTAAACAAAATGGACGGAGAGTTTCTTACCTGTCAAAAAGGACAAAAACAAAGAATTGCAGCCCAAGTACTCCACACATGCACATCTAGAATCCCCTGCAGAAACAAACAAAAACAGAAAATTGGTGAGCAAGTAAAGTAAAAAAAGATATAATAATAATAAATAGGGGAGGCCTGGAAAAGAAGGGAGGACAGTTTTTGGGGAGGAGTTTAGTAGTGCTAGGGTTTAAGGAGAGAGGGAAGCAAAAAGGTTTTGGAGGGGAAATAGTTTGGGAGAAGGCGGAGAGAAAAGATCTCAGGAGGGCTCAGAGTTCTTCATTCTTTACAGCAACACGCAAGACATACCAAAAAAAATACAGAAAAATATACAAAAAATATACAGAAAAAGAAAAGAAGGGAAAACAGAGAGTTACAATAAGGGAATTGGAGAGGAAAGAAGTGAGGGTTTCAGAGACATTCGGAGGTTTCATTTGTGAAATTAGATCAAGTCTTCAAAGGAGAGGGTGTAGGGGTGAGATCAAGTCAGAATAAAGGATTTCCCGGCGGCGGATTTTGAGGTTTATGTTTCGGTTCAAGCTAGAAGTGGGATTTTCAGAGTTAGGTGTTTCGGATTTAGGATTTGTTCGGTCGTTAGATATAGTAAATGGAGGGGAACAACATACCTGAGTTTGGTGGTCGCCCGACGACGGGTTAGAGAGATCGGAGGGTTATGGTTTTCATTTGGGTTGGCTTAGATCCGTTAGGTTTTAGGTTCGTTTTCGGAGATTTGACGGCGGATTCGACTTCAGGATGAGGAGAGGAAGCTATCTGGAAATTTCGAGCTCGATTGGCGGTGGAAAATAACTCCGACGCGGTGGCTCGTGGCGGTCCGGGAGGCGGTGGTGATTTCCGACGGGTGGCGGCGCAGGGACAAAGGAAGGAAGAAGATGAAGTTTGAAAAATAGGGTTAAGGTTTAGTATTTATACTAAACCTAGAGCCCGACCCGTTTCCCATTGGATGACCCGCGGGCTGACCCGCTCCAGGTAAGGGTCAAATTCTTTTCAATTCAGTCCCTATTTCATGCATTTAGATCCTTTAGGTTGTCAGTTAATTCAATTGAGTTTAATAAGTTGATGAAGTGTTCATTTTAGTGCTTAATTTTGGTGTAATTGAGTCCTTTTAGTTAGACTTCAGTGCGGTCGAGTCCCTAAAGCTTTAGATTTAAGTTAATTTAAAGTTTTTAATTTGATAACAATTAAGTTCTTAGTTTCAATAAAATTAGGATGATTAAAGTTGGGTCATATGAATTCACGTTTAAGTTTGTTTAAGTTTTCATTAATTGATGCAAAATATAAATTGTCACGAGGCTTTAAATTGAACTGATCTGGTGATGGGAAAGGAGGGCGGCTCATTCATGCGTGTCTGAGTTTGCTCGCCTTCTCCCAGAGGCTTGGAAATCTCCGGAGGTCGTTTACCATTTATTGGGAGGCGGCCAAGGGCTTTCCTCGTATAATTGATGGGTAATTAATCTTTAATCGGAAAGCATGCATCACATGCATTCATGCATCTAGGGTTTAGATGTAGTAATTTTTCAATTAATGGTTAATGAAACAAAAAAAGAAAAGAAAAGAAGAAAGAAAAAGAGTTTGTGTTTGAAAGTTGTTTTTTTTATTCCTCAAAGATAAAAATAAAAAAAGAGATCAAGGTCAAGATTTAAGAAATAAGAAAAAACAAATTGGTAATCAACTTAATTCGGTGTAATTAAGTAAATTGGGTAATTAAATTAAGTAATTTGGTAATCAACTTAATTCGGTGCAATTAAGTAATTTGGTAATTAAATTAAGTAATTTGGTAATCAACTTAATTCGGTGCAATTAAGTAATTTGGTAGTTAAATTAAGTAATTTGGTAATCAACTTAATTTGGTGCAATTAAGTAAAGTGGTAATTAAATTAAGTAATCTGATAATCAACTTAATTCGGTGCAATTAAGTAAACTGGAAAATTAAGTAATTCGGTAATTAGGTTAAGTAGTTTGGTAATTAACTTAATTCGGTGCAATTAAGTAAACTGGTAAATTAAGTAAATCAATAATTAGCTTAATTCGGTGTAATTAAGTAAATAATCAAATAGCTCAATCCAGAAGTCAGTTAAGAGTCAAAGAAAGATAGTAATCAGTATATAAAAGGCTTAATTTAAGGCAATGCAATTGAGTCAGTTAAAAGGGGGAATTTGTTGTTAAAGAAAAAACCAAAAAGAAAGAATAAAATCTTTTTTCGAAAATTAAAAAGAGTTTGTGTTTGCATTTGTTCTCTTTGCTTTTTCGAAAGATAAAAATTAATTAATCAAAAGAGAGTCCTTTCTTCAAAGTTTTCAAAAAGGGAAAGTTCCCACCAGTCTCAGCTTTCATTTCCATATAAGGATAGTTCCCATCGGTTTTAGTTTTTAAGTTTCTGGGAAAGTTCCCAGCAAAAATCTTTTTTAAAATTGAGTCGTTTTAACGGTAAGTTTTAAAGAAAATCCTCTCATGAGGAGCCCAAAAAGAGAACAGAATAGAAAACGGGAAAGTTCCCGACATTCCTATTTCAAAATCCAAAAAAACCATTTTTGCTTATTTTCTTGCTTGATTTTGAGGATTAATAAAAGTGTTCAATGGCATGAAAATACTTAAGAATAGAGACAACCAATAATAGAAACCCATAGTTAAGTCTAGACTAGTCAGTGCCGTCTTTTGACGGGCGTCGTGGGGGTGCTAATCCTTCCCCATGCGTACCCGACTGCCGAACCTTTAGGACTCTGGTTAGAAGACCGTTTATTAGGTTTAATGTTACCTTCACCAAGTTTAGATTAACATTAGACTTAATAATCTGATAGGTGGCTAATCACACCTAGGTTAAAAAAGATTAATGGCGACTCCGTAGTTTCACAGTTCTTTAAGTCGTTAAACGGTAAGGGTTCGGTACCCCCGGACGCGGACATTGCGACAAAATTGCGAAGATCGTGAGTAGAATGGGAATGATTAGAAGAACCTACCCTTTCATTATCACTCTAAACGACATTAAAATCAACCAAGAAACACCAAAGATCCTCATTATTGTTCTTTAAAGCTGCAATCTTGCTCCACAATATATTCCTTTACCTATTATCATGATCTGAGATGATTTTACAGTGGTTTGAACCCTTGCCTTTAAGTCCAATTTCAACATCATAACCATCAGAGCAAGGGGACAATCGGTTTTACCTATCATCATTTGAAGCATAAAAAATGACAAAATTAATAGGGATTTCACTACTAGAGCTAAAACTGGTTATCTTACCTTTGATTAATATAACCAAAAGTAAATTGGTTATCTTACTAATTTATATATATTTTATTAAAGGCGATTGGTTATCAATCATCAGGATAAAAATCAAATTGAAAAAAGAAATCCAAATTAAAAAAATATGAAAAAGGAGGACCAATAGGAGATGGTCAAATTCAATAAATTATCCTTTGTTTCCTTGTGCCATATTTTAGATCATATGTAAATCATAGTAATGATAAAATAAAGAATACTAAAAATTAAAAAAGTAACGTTGAAGGACTAAGTTGTATGCAATAAAATATTTGAGGGATTGGATTGTAAATATAAAAATGTCTAAGGCCTTTTCTATGAAAGAAATACAGTAGAAGGGCTAAATGGTGTAAAAAGAAATAATAAAAGGAATAAATATATAAAATAGAGTGGAAATGTTTAAGGGTTATTTGATAAGTAACCCATTTGTTATTGTCAATGATAAGTGTTTCATCACAGTTTTGTCACATGTCAAGCATTGTTGGGTTGTGATTACTTTTATATAGAGAGTTATGAGATATGACTAAATAAATTTTAAGCATTTAATACTAGGTTCACGTCTGCGCGCGCTGTGTAACACGTCGGACTAGTTTTAGCTAATGTTCAAGATTAAGCATTTAGAAAATAAAATTGATCTGGTCACACACAGAAAATATAGAAAACACTGGTCTTGCCACATAAAACCAATGAATAAAAAATCATATCGGATCGACCGGTTCAATCGTGTACCGACCAGAAATCCGGTACAGTAACTATAAAAACCAGGTTTAGAGTGTACCACTAAAAAACCGTATCAAACCGGAAACCATTGAACCGGTTATACCGGTTCATCCAGGTTGTCCAAAATTTTGGGCCATTTTTGCAACTTTAGTTAGCTAACTAAATGTCCAAAAGGACCAAAATCCAAAATTAAAACCAAATTAGCCAAAGCCTAAATCCAATCTGGCAATACCCAATTTTAATTTGATAAAAAGTAAAAACTAAAGCCTAAAAGTAATTAAAAAAATAAAAAAAAACTAAAAACTAAAGTTAAAAGGCTAAATCTAGTTGAAACCCTAAGTTCTTTTAAACTCGAAAATAGTTACGCCTCCTGCCTCTTGTTTATTGTATTTTCTCTGTTCAATTTCACACTTCATTTTTCTCTTATTTGGTTGTCTTCGATCTGGCTTTCTGAGTTTTACTCCAAGTCTCCAACTCAATCTCAATCGAAAAAGGGTAAGTTTCATACTTCGTTTCTGATTTTCTCTGTTTTAGAAATGGATGATCAAACTCAAAGCAAGGAGCAAGTTGGGCCTTCTAGTTCCAGAAATGCTAATGATAATGAAAAAGACAAGTGAAGAACTTGAAGGCTTCACTCATGTTTTATCTTTGATGTAATTATGCTAATAATAATGTTAAAGTTCTATGTTTTCCATTGGATTTGTAATTCGATAAGGGATAACTTGAATTAGCTATGTTGTTTTATTTGTAATATCTAATATTTCAACTTTCTATGTTTTTTTTATATTTTTTCTGATTTATTGCGATTTTTTTTAATTTTCCTGCCATTTTCCTAATTTTCCACAAATTTATATTTCCATTTCCGGTTGAACCGGTTAAACCGAGTACCGGGTCCCTGTTTGGTATGCCTCCCGATACGATTTTTTATTTATTACCTAAAACTTTGCTTAGTGTCTACTTGGAATGAAGATTACGGTCATTTTTGGTTGAGAGGATGAAAACCTGATATATCTAGTAATTCTTGGTTGGCCCAATTGGTTCTGCCCCATTCAATTGTATAAATACCTATTGTAAAACCGAAACTCAAATTCATTGTGAAATAATAAGATTTTTCTCTATTGTTCTTCTCATCTTTCTATGTTAGTCTCTAGAGTTCATTCACGAAGACTATTCTTCTTCATTAGCTTTCCTGGGTTCTCTTCTATTCATTTTCCCTCTTATCAATTGCTATCAGAGATCTTTCTTGGCACCATGTTAACAAATTCCCAAACTTCAGATCTTCAGAAGCTCGAAACCACCATGCGAAAGATTCTTGGCAAGCTTTCAGAGCTAGGACAATATATCTCTGCCTTGAACTTGCAGCAGAGTCAAATAATGTCCTAACTTCGCACCCCAGAATCATCAATTTCTCCTTGGCAATTTTCCCGTTTCGATGGCTCGGATCTAAGTGGTTAGGTCTATTGTTGCAATCAATTTTTTTCAATACATCAGACGCCAGAAGATTCCGAGATATGATTGGCGGTGATCAATTTTGAGGGAAAGGCTTTGTAATGGCAGTTTGGCACCAAAATTGGGTCAAGATTATTGGTGGCGGTTCTGAAAGTGTTTCCTAGGTAGAATATGTGAAGGTTCTTGATGTAAGAATTGGGAACAAATTACAACAAACAGATACTGTACTTGAACTTCATGATGAATTTGAGTATTGGTTGGGAAGAGTTCAAATGCCTAAAGATCAAGCTGTTAGCATCTTCTTAAAAGCTCTAAAACCTTACATATAGCAGCGCCTAAGGATGTTTCAACCTACTACATTATATGATGCATCAGTTCTAGCTAGACTACAAGAATCCACATTTGATATGATGCAACAAAAACTTAATGCTAGAAAGAAACCACCTTCACTTTTACCACCTCCAAAAACCACAAACAGTCACTATCAAACACAAGTCTTGGCAAAATCTACACCTACATACCCAAAACCCACCCAAAAAGAACCAAGCGGAGACCAGAAAGTGTTATCATGTATGGCTATGTGTAGAGATCCTGCTTGGACTTTGCAAGGTTCTCAGTTGCACCCAATCCTCTATGTTAGTCAACTCAAAAAGAAGTTTGGAAAGCATCACACCTTTGAACCCAGCTCCCATTCCATCGCAAGTTGCTGCATTGGAGCCACTGGCCATTTGACAAAGGAAAACAACAAATGTGGGAATGGAGCTACTTTGGAGTATCTTTTTTAATTTTAAGGGAAATTTCTAGATTTCTAACCCTGAGGACAAGGCTTAATTTGGCTAGGGGAAATGATATGTGATAGAATTGTTAGTAGGCTCAATTGGCTCATGCCTATTCAATTGTATAAATACCCATTGTAAACCGAAACCCAAATTCATTGTGAAATAATAAGATTTGTCTTTGTTCTTCTTCTTAACTCTCTGTGTTACCCTCTAAAGTTCATTCAAGGCTATTCTTGTAATAACCCGGTATATAATTTAAGTTTATGTAATACAAGTACTTAATTGAAAGGTTTCTATAATTGTTGGGGACCATCTTGAACAACTATGAAACATAAAGGGATCCAGTAGAAATTTTACCATAAAGTGTAGATATTTCTTTTCGATTAGCTTAAACCGACATAGCAAACGCATATATATATGTGATGCCCCAAGATCCCACATCATGAGGATGTGAGGATCTATTGTGTGTTACATAATAGAGATCCAACCCAAACTTGTGAGGCGCCTTTTGGGAAGGGCAAATCTGCAAGGCCTTTGGGCCAAAGCGGACAATACCTCGTAGGTTGGGCCGGGTCTCTACAGTTGGTATCAGAGCTTTAACCGGGCGTGTAGCTGGAGATAAGTGCTACACCGTGGCAGTGCGGTGGGAGCCACCTCTAGAATCCCGGCGCCCGGTTGGTCCAGGTGATTGTGTGGGTTTGTTAGGGACGACAAGCCTACAAGGGGGGTAGATTGTGATGCCCCAAGATCCCACATCATGAGGATGTGAGGATCTATTGTGGTTTATATAATAGAGATTCAACCCAAACTTGTGAGGAGTCTTTTGGGAAGGGCTAATCCGTGAGGCCTTTGGGCCAAAGCGGACAATACCTCGCAAGTTGGGCCAGGTCTTTACAACAAATAGCTAAAGAGAATTTGGGATTTGAGTTATGAAGTGAAGATATGATGAATTTGGTAAAGATGGTTAAAATTGTTGAAAAACCATGCTAGGGGAAATTTCAGAATTTCTATAATTTCTCTCATATGAGTCACATATCGAATTTTATATCACTGGAAAGGTCTTGATGTCTAGTTTCTAAATTTTACGGATCGTGGTTTGGAGTAGTGTAGCTAAAGATATGAATTTTTAAGTATGATTGTGCAAGACAAACTATGGAGTTGAAATTTAAGGATATATAGAATATTAAGGGTGACTTTAATTGATAGATGAGATTTCTTATAGTTGATATGAAGTTTAATATGATTAAATATATTCATGAATAGGCATATGACTACTTGGAGAAGAGTTGGATTTGTTTGAAAGGAGGTAAATATATCCGTAACATACTTAGCCCATTTTGAATCTATTATTTACGTACATAGTGATTCAAATGAATAAAATGATTTATCTTCTATTTTCTATATATGAAAATAAGGTCAAGCATTGAATATTTTGTGTTTTGCATATATATAATGTTAGAAAATTTCTGAAAAAAAAAAACGAGAGAAAAACAAGACTTTGAGGAGCCAAGCTTTCTCAAATACAATATTGTCTGACTATCTCAAACAAGTTGTATTTGGGATACAACAAAACCGCTTAAGAACAAACAGATAGAAGTAGAATTATTGGTGTATCAAAAATGGGGAAAACACGTTTTATTTATAGAACGTGATCAGGGACATTTCTTCAAGATAACTGTTCGTCAATAGATATCTATTAAATTTGAAAAACTGTAAATACAATTTTTGACAGTTTTTCACATTCAAAAAATGCCTCTTAACCGAAAAATGATATCTGAACCAAAAAAAAATTAAGACTTAGAAAAAAATTCTAAGTCATTTAAGAGTCCAAGGCCCAAGCGCCCCAAGTGCCCTATCAAAGACTAATAAAACTAGTCTATTACCTAGGCCCAATAGTAGGTGTATCAAGTCCAAATGACTTGAAACCCCCCACTTGGCCCATGTAATCCAAGATACCTTTAGGCATTTAGCTCTTTATAAAGCACTCTAACTTTTGGTTCCTAAGCAATGTGGGATAAACCACTCAGAACAACAAACTATTGTAGACACCCATTTTTAATTCATATCCTTTTAATTAGCATAGAATACATCTTAATTTACATTAGGTTCACTAAAGGGTATTTTGGTCAATGCTGGTCGATTACTAACTAGCATGTTCATTTTAGCATTGCATATTTAAATCAAATTGCATTAAGTATTTAGCATTTCATTTTACCTTGCATTAGCATTTGGCATACCATATTTGCATATCATATTTTGCATGGTATAATAAAAGACAATTAAACAATTGGTCTAAATCCTCTCTAGTACAATTGGCCTGCTTTTGTCTTTTATTGCATTGGTGCTTAGTTTAAACCAATTGTTTAATTGCATTGATCCTTTTCTCTTTTCTAAAATGCAAAAAATGCTTAGTTATTTCATTTTGGTCTGCTTAGTACAATTGATTTTTGTTGTATAAATAAGCTTTACAATTTACTAAAAGCCAACCTTGATAATTGTAGAAAAGAGAAAAGGATCTTCTTACATTTTGCATTTTTTGGATAATTTAAGCATGACGGTGTTGCTTTGCATAAGGAATTTGGCCATTTTCTTTGAGTACAGTGATTAAGAGATATTTGGAAGTCCAAATCGATTACATAGTAGTTTGCATAAACATTTTTCTTACCTTCATATCATGCATACATTTTACACTTCTTTTAATAAGCAAAGGCAAAGGGATATTTGTTCCCTTGCAATAATTACATTGGAAAATGGAAAAATGAAAGGGAATGCTTGAATTAAACATGGGCTAAGACACTTCTACTTCCATGTTGTCGCTACCTCAATTTCGGTCAATATACAAGTTTCCCTAAAGCCAAAATCAAGGAGCCCAATTAGACAATAAGCTACAAGTACAGAAGTAAACTCTCAACAGCGCAGTCCCAGGAAAGTGCAAATTTGATTACCTTCGAGAGCTCGAACCGAAAAACTTCGTGAATGAAAGTCGTAGAGAGCTCTTAGGGCTTCAGTTTGAGCACAAGAATGACAGGACTCGGATTTGGGATGGAGGAGATACGGACCCCGCAATACAGCCCTCCAAATCTGCAGAAATCTTGGACAGCAATTGCAGCTCAAGGAAAACTCAAAATTGGCACCCAAGATGACTTTATTTGACAAAATGATGTTCACGGAAGTTGAAGGAACACTCCTTGAAGCTTCCATAGCCTGCAAAAACACATCGTTTGGAGTTAAGGTGGAAAAGATAGGATTTTTCGAAGAACAGCTACAAAAAGAACCTCAACAACAGAAAAATCCAAATCAAGTCAAGTGTTTGTTTTGCAAAAGGCAGGGAAATATGGAACTTTTATGGCTTTATGCTGCAGTATAACAGAACAGTAAAAGAAGGAAAGGAACGCAGAAAGAACATAGGGAATTTGGCTTAGATATTTTAGCATATGCATAAGCAATCACACATACATGCATAGCTTAAATAGTAAACATTTTAGGCACTAATTTGTGAGCTAGATGGTCATTAATTCACTATAACAGTAGGCATTTAGGCTCCTCAAGTCTACCATTTCACAGTTCATGCATTTACAACAGCGCATATACCACCTTGCATATAGAGCAATTCTCCCAATAACACTAACAAGCCTTTTCTAGCAAATAAAGGTCATCATCTTCCTAACACAAGCATCCAATTCAGCATTCAAACCCACCAGTATAGACTTTGCAGTGTTAATACATGCAAGAATAGAGCATTTCATAGCAGTCATAGTACTTGCAGTTCACATGTCGGCAAGTGTTTGGCATTTTAATCAAACATTTTACATTTTAAGGAGCATGCTTAATTTTCATATGCATTTAATAGAGGGTTAAAACGCTGCATTATAATGTTTAGTCAGCATATAGGAAAAGCATCTCATCATACATTCATCATACAAGGAATAAAGGGTCCAGGGCAAGAGTCCTTACCACCGTGGCAACCAGGAGAGTTCTAATTGGCTGTGTTAGCCACTTCATCAATCAAGAAGCCAACACCAGGAGTCAGGGCTGATCTGGCAGGTTTGGATTGGTCCCAAAATGACCACCTTTTGTCTGATATGAGCCACCTCAGCAACCCAAAGACAAAAATCACATGTGAGTAAGCAAATAGGAAGGCATATTGGAATAAAACAAAAATAGAGAATTAGACAGAGAGAAGTAGAGCTTACTTGGCGTTGGTCCTTGTTACTTCCAACTTCAAATAGCCACCTGTATACAGGACAAGCTTGTTATTTGATTCCGAAAAGACCCTGTAGCACTCATCTAAAAAGAAGTTTCCTGGAAACCGAAAACAGGGTTACCAAAGGAAAAAGAAAAGGATTTTTTCCAAACCCTCTGATCAAAAGGAGGCAAGGCTAATCAACGGTAGAGGCAAGAAAATTGGAGGCTTTATAAGCCTCATTTTCTTCAAGAAAAGGGGTGGTTTTTGGGGAGGAAAAAAAGAGCGGGGGTTTTTAGAGGTTTTAGAAAACGGGGACACAGTTTTTAGGATTGGTCTAGGGTTCTTAGATTTTTTTACAGTAAATAAAAATACACAAAAAAAAGAAAGAAAGGGAAAACTCAAGGTTGTTCGAATAATTGTTTACCTATTCCTCCATTTATTGTGTCAATTCCTCCGTCATTTTCCAGGGGTTCCGTTTGCTTTAGGAATTTAGGATTTTGAGTCTTGTTTCACTAAAATCCATAGAGGGGTTTGTGTTGTGTGGTGGTGAAGAGTCTTCCGTTTGTGCTTGAGGTCAGTTGGCCGGCCATTGTCGTCGAATTTGATGTTTTTAGTACCGGGTAGATTTTCTTAGGTGGGTTTCGGGTTGAAGTTGTAGAAAGGAAGGAGTTTTAGGAGGGTTTAGCTTGATTCAAGAGTTGTTAGCTTGGGTTTGTGTCTGTTGTGTCGAGGTTGTGATATTTTCGGTTCGAGTCTTGAGGTTTGAGAAAAAGAGGGAGAGTCTTTGGGAGGTTTGAGGCCAGATCTAGCCATCATCGGTGGTGGTTCGCTTGGGTTGCAGTGCTGGAAATGGGGGCTAGGGTTTAGAGCGGTTTGAGTGAAAGAGAGTGTCGAAGGAGGAAGAAGAAAAAATAGGTCTATATATGTATCCGTACGACCCGACCCGACTCCAGGTTTGAATCGCGTTGGATTCGTTTAATCCCACTCGGGTAAATTCTAATTTGGACCTCTTTTAATTGATGCATTTGGGCTTTTAATTTATTTTAAGCATTTGGGCTTTTATTGGTTTTATGCATTTAGGCTTTGTGAACTTCGTTTAATTTATATTACTTTAACCTAAGGTCTAGTTCCATTATTAGCTTAAGTAATTTAATTTTCAATAAATTGGTAAAAATAAATTTTAGAATTAGTCTAATTTCATGATTTAGTTTAATTATCAATATTTATAGGTTAATAACTGAAAAGAGAAAAGTGTTAGGCTAGCCTTAAGCATTTGCATCCATATTTACTTTTAATTAAAAATTGTTAGTACCATGTCATTAAACTGCTCATGAGATTCAAGAAAAATGATCCCGTGATGGGAAAGGTGGGCGGCTCATTCATGCATGTCTGAGTTTGCTTGGCTTCTCCCGGAGGCTTGGAAATTTCTGGAGGTTGTTTACCATTTATTGGGAGGCGGCCGAAGGGGTTCCTCGTATAATTGATGGGTAATTAATCTCAAATTAGAATTTCATGCATCATGTGCATCCATGCATTTAAGAGTCTAGTGTATCAATAAATTAAGAGTCATAGAAGAAAAATCTAAAAAAGGAAAAGAAAGAGAATGGGGTCACTCAGAAAAGTAAAAAGGGTAATCAGAGTAATTAAGTTCCAAAAAGTAAAAAGGGTAATCAGTAATTAAGTTCAATAAGAAAAAGTAATTAGTGACTAAGTTCAATAAGAAAAGGCAATCAGTAAAGAGTAAGTGGCAATTAGTAAAAAGTCAAATAGTAATCAGTAAAAAGTAAAATGGTAATCAGTAAGAAAGAAAAAGGAAGAAGAAGAAAGTAAAGAGTAATCAGTAAAGAGAAAAACGGTAATTAGTAAAGAGAAAAACGGTAATTAGTAAAGAAACAAAAAGGTAATCAATAAGAGTAAAAAGGTAATCAGTAAGAAGTAAAAGGTAATCAGTAAGAAGTAAAAGGTAATCAGTAAAAAACAAAAAGGCAATCAGTAAAAAGTAAAAGAGTAATCAGTAAAGAAAAATGGTAAAGAGTAAAGAGTAATCAGTAAAGAGTAAAATGGTTAAAAGTAAAAAGTAATCAGTAAAGAGTAAAATGGTAAAAAGTAAAGAGTAATCAGTAAAGAAAAATGGTAAAAAGTAAAGAGTAATCAGTGCCGTCTTTTGACGGGCGTCGTGGGGGTGCTAATCCTTCCCCACACGTACCCGACTCCCGAACCTTTAAGACTCTGGTTAATAGACCGTTTATTTGGGGGCCAAATATCCAATTTGGGCCTAAACGTTTCGCAACTTGCTCAATTTCAGGCCAAACCTTTAAAGCGTTACAAATTAGGCCTAAACGTTAACAAAACCAACCAATTCGAGCCTAAATTAACGGAAATCAAGCTGTGTGTTACATGCGCCCCATTTTGTGCGTCAAGAATACAAGTCAAACATATTAATAGCCAGGTGGCTTTTTTTCAATTCCAAGTCAGTCTTTTGTTTTTTTTTCCATCACGTTTTTTTCATTTATTCACTTTCGACTCTTCTCCTTTCTTCTCCGTGTTCTTATGGAACACTTTGTTCTTTCTCCCACAACCGCCTACCACCACTACCAGCCTATCATTACGCTAGATCTAACACAAAAAAAGTCACCGGAAATTTCAGAAAACTCCATAGCCATGGCAAGAAGGCATGCTGCAAGAAATCGATGCCATAGCACCTTCCAAAGCAACAGAAATATTGTCTCCTTCTTTAGATCTTGTTCATTGTCTTGCAGAATCAATCATTAAATCATAAAAATTGCCAATGGAGAAAACACTCATTTTCATATTTATAAAAACCAAATCTGAAAATTAGTGATTTCTCCTCCTTTCTTTCTTTTTTTTAATTGTAGCGTGGGTTTCTTCTAAAAGGATATGGGTGTTTACTTTTTTTGGGTGTTTAAAAAAAATGGAATTTGAATGGTTTACTTTTGGATTGTCTTTTTGGATTGAAACAGGAAGCAATACTTTTGGTTTTGCCTTTTGGGATTGAAACATGGAGCAAAAAATTATTTACTTCTGATTTGACTTTTGGGATTGAAAAATGTAGCAGATGGTTGTTTTCTTCTTGGGTTATATTTTGAGATTGAAAATTTTACTTTAGCCAATTCATTCTTCTTGGGTTGTATTTTGGGATTGGAAAACTTCCTTTCGGGTTGGGTATTACAAGCTGGAGATTTCAATATTATTTTATTTTCGTGTGGTTTGGGTATTGGATGATTAAATGGAGGTTTGATGAAGCAATGGCAGGAAGAGAGAGAATCATTTTAATTTTAACTGGGTTGGAGTTCAACTAAGAGTTCTTAAGAAAATGGTATTTTGATCCAAAAAATATTATAAAGGAAGTATTAGAAACTGTTTGTAGTTGGGAAGTAAGGGATAGAATCATTTTAAAATTTTAATTTTAATTCTAAAGATTTTTTCATTATTATTTAGACAATAAACGTCCCACTTGAAAATGCCATGTCAGCACCGTTACTAACAGTAATGGTGCGTGCATTCCAAATCCAAATTTCCGTCAGATTTAGGCTCAATTTGGTTGGTTTCACAAACGTTTAGGCCTGATTTGTAACACTTTAAAGGTTTAGGCTGAAATTGAGCAAGTTGCGAAACGTTTAGGCCCAAATTGGATATTTAGCCCCAAATTGAAATTGAGATTTAGTTAGTGCCATCTTTTGACGGGCGTCGTGGGGGTGCTAATCCTTCCCCACGCGTACCCGACTCCCGAACCTTTAAGACTCTGGTTAATAGACCGTTTATTAGGTTTGGTGTTACCTTTGCCAAGCATCAGATTAACATTAGACTTAATAATCTGATAGGTGACTAATCACACCTAGGTTAAAAAAGATTAGTGGCGACTCCCATAGATTCCAGTAGGTTTTTTCCCCTTTTTAAGTCGTTCAACGGTAGGGTTCGGACCCCCCGGACTCGGACGTTGCAACAACTATATAACATATGATGATATCAATTGTTGATTTGGAAACCAAATGAGATTTATGAATAATGTGAAATACATTTATGATTTTTAGATTATGGTTTTGAGAAATGCTTCATGTGGACAACGTTTTCAAATGATTTTTATAAGAAATGAGTTATTGTGTGTGTGTATTGAGATATGGCATTTGAGAAAGATTTTTGAAGGCTACGTTTTGATTTCTTCGGGGATGATCGACAGAGAGCATGCATGTTCTATCAGGCCTTGCAAGTGGGTTATAGTAACTCGAAAACGGCCCTGCTAACGGGTTATAGTAATTAGCTTAAGGCCCTGCTAATGGGTTATAGTAGTAATTAGCAATTGTCGATATCGGCCATGTCACGAATTATAGTAGTGATCGTAGCTAAAGGTAAAGATTTCTATGATTTGATTAATTGATTAAAAAAATTGTGGATGAAATGATGCCTACTCAATGATTTAGACTTGTGAAAATAGTTTATTTGTTATCATGCTAAAGAAAAGGACTATGTGTCAATAATTTATAATCATGTGACTTTGTTTTGGAGTTTTGATGAACTTTGAGATCATTTATTTATTAAACATTTTATAAGCCTTGATGTTATTTTTAATGCCACCATTTCTCACTTGTTTAAAGTATGGTTTGTGGTGATTCTTATTGGAGACTCCTTTTTGAGATTGAAAGGAAATTATTTATTGATTTGTGTTAGTTTTAAGTGAATTGAAATATTGTGATGGAATGGTATATATGTATACTATATATTCAACTAGTGTTTGACCAGGTAAAGTGTGTGGGGCTATACTTACTGAGCGCGTAGTTTGCTCATAAAACGATTATTCACATCTTTTTCAGATTAATAGTGGCTATGATCTTAGGTTTATGAAGAGCTGACCATCAATATTATGGCTGGACTTAATTGATCGAAGTTCTCGAGGTTATTGCTACAAGGTATAAACATATATACATATATATATATATATATATATTTGATGTTACTCTTAAATTTAGTCCTTAATGTATCATATGAATATAATTTATTAAGATAGGTTTCGTATTACTTTGAGATTTTAATTAGATTGAAACGTTGTCTCGGAGTAGTACGGCCGAGTCAGGTTCTTGCTTTTAGGGGCGTGACAATTCTTCTTCATTAGTTTTCCTAGATTCTCTTCCATTCATTTTCCCTCTTATCAAAACTCAAATTCTTATTTATCCAAAAAAAAACCCCAAATTCTTTTGGGTGATTTTTTGTGGTGATTCCGGCGGTGAATTTTGACAGTCACCTAGAGACAAACGCTATTACCGATCATGACTTGGATTAACTCCAACCGTGGATTAGGCTGTCCGATCATGACTTGGATTAACTCCAACCGTAGATTAGGCTTGATGAGGTCCATAGACCTCTCCAGGAGACTTGAGAGGATCCTCCTCTCCCAGTAAAATTAGGGGACAAGAAGGTTTTTTTTCCCCGTAGATTGAAGCATTTGCAGCTGTCAGGGCCTAAGAACGGGCGGGCATTCGATATGGAATTTAACTCTTCGGATATAGATTACTACTCTTCGGTTCAACACTGTCGCAGAGATGAAACTAAAGTGGCTCATCTCTTGGTCTTGGCCAAACATGGACTGACTTTAGAAGTTAGAATGAGTCTGATTGAGGAAGCCCCATCTTGGCTTACTGATGCTGTAATTGAAAATTGTACTGGTTTCTGTACTTCTATTCATTCATTAATGAAAAACCTCATTTTCCCTCCAAAAAAATGGCATCTAATTTTTTTATGAAT
Source organism: Corchorus capsularis (assembly GCA_001974805.1). NCBI lineage: Eukaryota > Viridiplantae > Streptophyta > Magnoliopsida > Malvales > Malvaceae > Corchorus > Corchorus capsularis. Next base: position 8,720 of record AWWV01005052.1, on the reverse strand, counting down.
TATATACAAAAGCAAATTCGGTTTCCATGTACTATACAAGAAGTCAAAAACTACTATGTACAGATACAACCTAAAAAAAGATCAAAGAGTTTGAAAATAAAAGCATTCCAAGTCAGATTGCAAAGTATAACTAAATGAGTAGGAAAAAAAACAAGATGTTATCAATGGAGTATGCATCTAACTAATGCTTCAAAAACAAAAATCAGCTTTGCTTCTAATTGGTATGGACTAACAACAAAACAAGCCTGGAATTTGGTGCCATTATCATCTGGAGCCTGGAATTGGAGGTGTTAAGAAAGATCAGCCAATTGGAAAGCTTGAGAAATCTCATGGACCACAAACCTTTTGGAAAGAAAGATATTGGGTGCGACAATCTTGGCTCCATTAATGCTCAGTTCTTGTGTAACGTTGAAATCCCCAGATATCTTCAGATTATGATCAGGAAACAGAGTAGCCACTGATGCATTAGCAGGCAACAGAGCAAGTTCCATGATGGTGAGCTTCCGAGGAAGTATATGAAACCTCACAATTTTATCAAGCAAAGCTGAAGGAGATGTCACAAACGAGAATTCTGGCGGAGCGAAGACTGTAACAGAACTGAAGTTGGTTTGATCTTCAAGAATCCCATCAAGAACAGAGTTGAGACCAATTGCAAACGAAACGAATCCCTTGGAGCTTAACAGACGAATAATATGTCTCCATTCAACCACGTTCTTCGGTTCCATAACCTCTGAAACTAAAGTAAGATTAGCATCACAAATCGGAGTGGGAAAGTGATCCCAACCCTGTTCAACATATTGAGATTCCATCGAAAAAAATGGACCAAGAACGCCATGAATCGTTAAGGGCCCTTCAAGAAAGATATCGGGATGTGAAATCAACACATTATTGATCTCAACGACTGATTCTTTTTCATCAACCTTCGTTATAGCGATATTCTTTCGATAAAGAAGGGTTGGGATGCAACTTCCTGGGCGTTTCTTCAAGAGATCATTCATGGAAAGCTGAAGAGGAGAGGTATGGTATTGAAAAAGATGCTTCAAGAGCCAAGAAGTGTGAGAGGAATTGGCAATGGCGGAGTCTGGGATTGCGAAGATGGTTGATTGTGGAGAAGAAAGGAAGATTTCTGGGGTGATTTGGAGGAGGGCGGCGATGATGTTAAACCCTGATCTTCTCAAGGCGGCGGAAGCTTCCAAAAGGAGTGGAGACGGGGTCGTTTTGGTTAATATTACTTCTTCTTTGGGTAGTGATTTTAGCGCCGTGGAGATGGCTAAGAAAGCCAACAGAACCGAGACGGTGAAGTAGGCTGGTGCTCGCCACCAATCCGAAGACATTTTTTCTGCCGTGAAATCTTTGAGAGGGAAAACAGAGACGATTTGAAGAAGAAGCAAATCACATTATAGTGTATGTCATTGACTTATTTATTTGGATTGGATAAGCCCAAAGCGGCTTGGGTCTCTTGGCCAATTTAGGACCAAAATAACACCAAATTTTAGGCAATGTAATCTCTTGGGCTTTCGTAAACTTTACACAATGCTACTATTTAATGTTTAACCAATGTGTTAGGTTTAATAATCATGCCTTATCTCTAATAACTCTCCGGGTCCTTTGTTTTTTATATAGCCATAGGAATCTCTCGCGAGGTTTTTAAGCCTTTGAGAACTGAATAATGTTAGTTTCAAACAACAAATGGCCAAAAAATAATGTTAGTTTCTTTTTGGCGAATTAGAGAGCTAATGTTAGTTATACATTGATTGAGCTAACAATTTTGGGTCTTGTGACTGAGAATTAATATTAGTAATGCTTGAACACCTGTTGCCAAGCTGTGCCTGAAAATCTAAACTTGAAGTCAGCGTGGAATATTAGCCACCAAATTCTGGGTTTTCGTAATACAAGTTGAAGAATCATAAATGAAAGTTAAGTCATGATAGTGACATTTTAGAAGAAATTAAGTAAACAGCTCATGATCCAGTCAGTAATCAATCCTTCTAGAAAATACTCGGTGGGTAATCTAATCTTATTTGGAAACTGCTGAACTAGGCTGCAACCAAAATGGTTTAGGCTTTGCTGTTTAGAAAGCTTCCTTGAGCATCCATTTAATTTGGCAGGTTCCCATAGTATTTATTTAGCAGCGGCAGACAGATGAATTGCTATTATTGCATTCCGTGTGGTAACCTGCTCTCTGGTTTGGTAGGGGGAAATTGGATTGGAAAGTTGCCCTCTTCTGCTTCAACATTTCTTATTACTAATGTTATTATGTTAAGGCCTTATTAATCAATCAATTTAAGCGTAATTATAAAAGTTGGGACAATATCATTTGTGCACAGTTGAGAAATCTTTTGAAATAAGGAAGAGTCTAAGGATGAAGCAAAATTAAGTAATTCGCCCTTAGAGAAGAGAGAGTAACCTAATCCAATCCAAACCCAACAATTCCATGTGAAAGATTATTCTTAAAATAAGGAGCATCTCATAGATACTTCCCTGTTTAAACTTAAAACAGAGTAAGAAAGAAAAATACTCCTAAATTACTGACTACCATGTAAAAGATTCTCCATTTCTCTTTCATCAGAAAAAAAAAATGAAAATCTCCATTTGTCATGTAAGAAGGAAAGACCTAGATTATGCATACTACTGGAAGTTATAAAACAAAACTGAAACAAGAGCAAGGAGAAAAAAAAAAGGTCACAAACAGAGAAGAGAAGTAGGGAAAGGCAAGAATTTACACTATAAAGATTCAATTTTAATATAATATTCACATAATTTTATTACAAATTTAAGAAACGAATAATAATAACTTCTCTTCTATTGAAATGCCTATGTATGAAGATCACTCATCACTCCCTTACTTCTAACTTCTACGAAACAAAGGAGGAAAAAAATTTCCTGAACAGTACTAAAATCTAAAAAGCAGAAGCCAAAACAAGATATGGTCAGTATTTAACAACACCCCTTTTCCTGGTAACTCTAATGTAGGCGTAAACAGCTGCGAAAATTGCGGTGACAAGTCCACCAATGATGACGCCACCACCAGCCACAGACTTATCTGACATATGATGCTTTCCTAGCCGTCTGATCTCCGGCGCCTCAGCCTCTTTTGTTTCGCTAGACGACTCGACGGGAGCGGCAGCTGGCTCATCTGCTTCTCTTTGTATCACCCAACCTGGCTCATTCTCCTTCTGAATTACCTTAATCTGAGTCTGAGATGGGTTCATGTCAGATTTATCACCCACTGCTGCTTGAACCACCAATATCTCCACCAAAACCAAGCAAACCAAAACAAGCTTAGACACACCCATTTTTCAAAAATTAAGATAATGTAATGTAATATTGAGGGCTCTTGACTACTAGTGTTTATGGAGTTTCAGACTCGTTTTATCAGAGAAAAGAACTGTTTTCAAAAGCAGGGGATTTGCCAAGTGACGTTATGTGAATTGCTCAAGCCTGAAGCTATATATATAGGGGAATGGATGGTTAGGAATTTGGTGTGGGTAATTACCATAGATTTGAAATGGGGTAGAAACTTCGTTTCCAGATTTTGGGATGTAGGGTCCAGTTGGTGTAATAAAGATGGGGGATTAATATTAATAATGGAGGGAAGCTGGAGTTTGGTCCTTGGTCTTTGGGAGGAAGGTAATTTTTTTTTTTTTTTTTTTTTTTTTTTAAAAAAGGGTTGGGTTGGCTGTTGGGTTTGCTACATAATATTTCACTTGAACCTAGACAAAGGCAAAGTGAAAGCGTGAGGAAAAAACATTTGTGAAAATATGTCTCGATCACAAAACAAAAGAATAGAATACAACTGGATTCTCTGTTTATCTTAATCAGCTTTTTTTATTGCTTCACTTTTTGACTGTTTGTGAATGTGACCATGACGATGGAAACCTATTCACCCTTTTTTTTGGATTTTCTCACTACAACTGGATTTATTTAGCATTGTATTCCCACCGAAGTATTTGACTAATTTACTTACGTTGTTTTTCATCTTTTGGGGGAGCCTTTAGATTTGGTAGTGTTAGGAAACTTTTAGTTGAAAAGAATTGTTTTCGGTTTATATATTTATTTATTTAAGTGCGCGGCCCAGCTGGGATATGATAAACGAGCTAGGGCCGTGTAGGAACCAGTGAGAATCCCTCCCATCCCATGGCCCTGATTTGCATCTTTCACCAACCCTTCCTCGGTTCCTCCCTATTAGCCCTTTGATTTTTTATTCCAAAACTTGTGCTCCACTTTTTTTCTTCATTTTTTTTTTTTTTTATAAAAGGGTTTTTCGGTTAATTATATTTCATACTTGTGCTCCAGTTGAAGTATTGACACTTTCAAAAGGAAAGGAAAAAGAAAAGATCATTAACACTTGGCACTAGCTTTAAATAACTTTTCATAAGTATATATATATTTATAACATCTTTGAGAAGATATATAATATGTTTACCATTAAAATTTGTAAATTTAAATGTGAAATGTGAAGGAGAGAGAAGAAAGGTGCAACAATAAATTAAATTATTGATTATCTAATATTTATTTTTTAAAGTTCTAATTTAAAGTATTTTATATATAAAACCAAAATAGACCTTCATGTATATGAAAACAAGGTAAGGATGGGTTGAGAGGATGATGATGAACACGGTAGTATGGTATACATATACAATTCAGAAAATGCCAAAACCTTTTAAAATGTTTGTAGTTCGTTCTTTGTCTGTAGCAATAAAGCCAAACCAAAACATGCATTATGAGTAAATTTCAAATTATACATTCAACTACATTTAATATTAACTACTAACTAGTATCTTTTCTACCAAAAAAAATTATACATTCAACGAAATTTAACAAAACCAAGCTCCTAATTTTTGTTTGTTTGTTTGGCTCACAAAAACTTAATATTAGGTAGGGGTATAAATGAACATGATGTTCGACAAACAACTCATGTTCGTTCTTTTAGGGCTCATTTATATATGTACATTTGATACAATAAACAAAGGAACGAACTTGAACAAAATTTTAATGTTCGTTTGATAAACGAGTCGAACTCGAATAAGGGGTGTTCGGTCGGTTTATGTTCACGAACATGCTCAATTAATGTTCGTTTAGTGTTCGTTTATCGTTTGTTTAATAGCTCGTTTATGTTCATTAATTAAGATTATAATATTAATATATGTGTAATTATATCTTTTATTTCAAATAATATTTTGATTTCATTAGAAATATTTATTAATATGTACTAAATATTAGAATATTTATTTAATATGCAATAAATATTATTAGAAATAATATGTAATTATTAGAAATTAATTTCTAATGAAATATTTCTATAAATATTTGTTCGTGAACAGACTCAATTTGTGTTCATAAAGACGTTCGTTTATTGTTCACGAACAAGTCCACTTAAACGAGTCGAACATAAGCGAACATGAACACTTCGTTAATAAACGAACACGAACTCTAACACCTTATCAAAATTGTAAACGAACACGAGCCGAGCTCGAACGAGCAAAATGTTCCCGAACACGAGTCTTGTTCGAGCTCAGCTCATTTACACCGAGGGGGTGAAATACTTGGATTTTAAAAGAGTTTTGCATTAAGGGCTCGGATTTAGATTTTGTTCACATTCAAGTTTTGCTAACCACAATTTTCCAATATACTCCCTCTGTTCCTATTTATATGTTGTAAAATGTAGTATCCCAATTTAACAATTTCTCAATGTACTCCCTATGTTCGGATTTAGACTACTAGTAAGAGCATCTCCAACCAACACGGCATAACGTCGAAATGCCGTGAAAAGTGGAGCAATTTTGTTCCAATGAAGACGCTAAATTCCACAAATCGAGACGCGGTACTGTTCATCAACGGTAAAAATTTTAATATTTTTTATTCCTTTTAAATAATATTGTTAATGCCATTTATGTCCTATTTATATATTGCATTTTATAATTTGATTAATATATCCATTTACATTTTAAATCATTAAGAAAAAAATATATCATTGGAAAGAGGGTTTTGAGATCTTTAAAAGAAGACCAATATTGAATATGTTTTCTCAAAATATTTTTAAGTCTTAATTTTGGAGTTAAAAATTAAACAATATAGCAAAAAACAAGTAAAATTAAAAGTGTTATCTAATTATTATTATTATTAGATATTACAAGTAATTAATATTACAAGTATTATCTAATAATAAGTAAAATTATTATTATTAATTAATATTACAAGTATTATCTAATTATTATTATTATACTATTATAAATTAATTTTTATGAATAAATAATATGATTAGAGATAATAAATAAAATAATAACTTACACCAAATTAGTGTTGAAAACGTTGAAGACACCAAAATTTTAGTGTAAGACTATTCTAGGAATATTCTTTTTTCACACCAAAATGGTGTGAAAATTTGCCGCGGCTCATTAGAGATGCTGTAATTGATTTGTAAACTTAAAAAATTTACCTATAAAAGTTCAACAATTCTGTAAATTCCAACATGAAATTATCTCATATATTCTACTCTGTTGATAAAGAGGCCCATCAGAAGTCAGAAGGTATTCTGGCATTAAGATATCAGTTTAGCTATAAAACTTTTTTTTTCCCATTAAAAAGGGTACTCTCATTTACTCCCTAATAGGAGTAGTAACTATAGTAACTACTAGTACCCTTTCTCTATTAATGGATACGAGACTACAACGACATTTGACTAGGCAATACGCGGAATTGCTTCCTTCCTCCAATTAGTAGTATTTATTTTTTGTAAGCAGCAGTGCAGTAGTAGACTAGTAGGAAGAAACACAGAAGTCAAGGTCCACCTTTTTTACGAGAAAAAATCGATATCATCCAAATTTGGTTTTTATTAATATTGACGTTTGTTGCTAGTACCAATGGATATTGTTCGACATATTTGCATTACATATATTTTATTGAATTTAAAGATAAAGGATAATTAGATAGTATGTCTATGCATTCGCGTCGGGTTGTTCGAATGATGTTTTGAATTGTATTATTTATACATATATAAAAAAAATTTGAGCTCTGAAGAATCTCGATCCTCTCTGTCGACTTGAGTTATCGAGCAATTCATGCAACAAAGGAGGTGTAGGTCTTGGTTGTGGAAGGCTAATCATACCTCTCTTGCAGCATAAGTTGAACGTAGGGTTGTTTGTGCGCTTCGAAGGATCAATTCGTTCTTCAAACCACATAGAAGCTTTATAGAAAGGACAAATGGATGTTGGCCCTCCGAAATAAGAAGTTTCAAAGCAACTTCCTAAAGCAACAAATTCTCAACGGGAACAGTTAAAACCACAGCAAAACTGAAATACAAACACTATTTTACAAGCTTTTCTTCTTTTTTTTTTTAGAAAAAAAAAACAAAGAAAATTGAACAGCACTGTCACCAAACTTTTATGTTCTGTAATCGTCATTTCTGGTTCATGAGATGCTGCTAAAAATTGAAGAAAAACATGTTAATAGAGTCTTTTCTAACTAATATAGAAATTAATGAACATGAAAAAGAACAATTATTATAGTAAAAATTATCATAATACCTTGAACATTGTTTGGCATTAATGGACTTTGCAGTAAATCGGTCAAATGGTCAACATCCATAAAGTCATTATCTCTATTTTCGGAATGAATCATCATATCTTCATGAGAATTATATGTTCCTAATAAGAATCAAAGAACGCCAAAGATTAATTGAATGATTTTTTCTTCCTGTACATTGTTGTGTCCATGTAAGCTTAGATGGCTTAAGACGGTTGTGGAAGTACCTCTTGCATTTTGAGTTGGCAAAGAAGGGATGTAAAATTGCCTGAGAATCAGCACGAACAAATCTGATGCCTTTCCTTAGGTCTATCTTGGCATCGTTGAACTGGCAAATTAGAAGATCAAAAACACACATTCTTAGTGGAGTCAATCCCAAAAGAAATTTCCTTTCTCTAAACAAAACACTCGTCCAATGTGAAAAAAAAATACCTTTGACATTCATTTGAGGCAAGAAAATCAATCGGTTCACTCATATTAATTGGACCCTTTGTGAAGATCTTTTGACTGTCGTTTGTATGAATCTTAAAATCTAAATAATGGAGGTAGGTTTGGGCTTGCCCAACCAAATGGAGATTCAAATAATGGAGGTAGGTCGGACTCGGCGAAGGAGATGGAGATTCCATGGCTTTGTTGCTGCCAGTGGGTGAAGATGAGATGGTTTTGAATCGGAAGTAATGAAAACAGACGGCGGGGATGTTTTAAATTTGGAAAAAATTAAAAATTATACGGACCAATTAAAATTCAACAGATGTCAGCTTGAGAAAAGTCAAATGCTAAGCATACAGACGTTCGGGCAATAGTGTAGCCACATACAAATGGGTGGGGTCATTTGACCCCACTCAATTTTTAAAATTTAATTATTTACTATAAAATTATAATTTCTTTTATATTGATCCATTTAAAATTAAACATTTTTGTATGAAATTTTAGAAATTAAATAAAATACCTAAATAAAGAGTTCAATGTAATTTCTTCCATCAACTTTCTTTAAATGGTCAAATAAGCCTTAAACTTCATTTTTAACCAATTCCACCCTTAAGCTTCCAAATTTGGCTAGATGAGCCCTTTTTGGACGATATCCTAATGGAGCCATCAAGAATTGCCACATCAGCTTGCCATGTGGCTAAAAATGCTATGTTAGAAAATGTAATTTTTCAGAAAAAGTAAATAAATTAAAATTAAAGTTTTTTTTA
>AWWV01005051.1:0-23733 GCA_001974805.1 Corchorus capsularis | reverse complement strand
AACTTTTTTAAGGATGTAATGTTATTGAAACATTTTTTTTTTTGCAAGATATTGAAACTATTGATAAAATTATAGCATTTTGTGTAACCTTATATAGTAAAATTGTTAACTTTCATTGTTGTATATTTACTATAATTACTAATTACTAAAAAGTAAGTTTATGGAATTTGTTGATACGATTTACTATCTACATATTCAATTCATTTCACCTATAAGATTGGTTGAAAAAAAAGTTTTGTTTTAAATTTTTGTTTTGTAAATTAAGTAGGGAGATTAGGGGGAAAATGTCATAATCTTTATTATAAATCAAAGGGTACTAAATTACATGGATGTAAAGGTTATTGATATACTAAGGATATATGTAAACTTATTGAATCTGTTATTAGTACTATAATTTCTTTTTTCAATAAATTTTGATTAGGGAATTGATCATAATATTTTTACTTGATGATGAAAATGAACTTTGATGAACTTATAAAATATCACCGACAAAAAGACTGAAGTAGAGGAAGATTAGATTAAGAACTTTATTTTCATAGACTATTAAGTATATACTATTTATTATATAACCTTATTTCATTTGGATTTGCATTTATTTTTATTTTATATGATTTATAAAAATAAATTTTTCATGTTATATTATAAATTAATATGCTATTTATTATATTTATATTATTTTAACTCTTATATTTTATAAATCATTACCATACATGCGTCGCACGTGTATTTACTAGTATATATATATATACACTAGATATTTTCCCCGCACATTCGCGTCGGATTTTTCGGTTTATGATTAGAACTTGGTTATTTCAATTCTAAGTAAAATTTTATTTTATGTCATTAAGTTAAATGGAAGGAATAGAAATCTAATGTTTATTCAAATAATTATTTGTTGGAAAAAAAGAAATGGAGTTTTACTTGGATTATAGTTCAATCATCTAAATATTATTAATAAATATTATATTTGGAATTCTAAATATATATATATATATATATTATATATATATAATTAGTGGAGTAGCCACCTTATTGATTGTGGGCTCAATTGAACCCACTAAAATTTGAGATCCCATTGTTTTACATATGAAAAAATTACAAAATAACCCTACTTATGAATATATGAATATTGAACCCACTTAAAAATAAAACTAAGCATATTGACCCCAATAATTTTTTTTCTTTTAGAATATTGACCCATTGGAAATTATATATATATTTTACATGGATCCATTAAAAAGAATAATATTTGATGTTTATATACAATATAATAAAAGATTTAAGGTTAATATATAATTATTGAAAAGTAAATATTACATATTTAACTATGGCTTCAAAACTACTCAAACTAAAAATAGTCAAGAATAATACAGCTCTTACTCCCTTTTGTATTTTTTACCTTTATTTTACATAATAAAGTTAATTAAAAGCTTTGATTGTGTGTACTTTATATTGAAAATTTTAAAATTTTAAGAAATCAACATCTCGCAAATTTTTATATGAAAAGTAATATAGAAAATGAAAATAATATTGCAATAAAATATAAGTAAAATTTTGAATCCAGTAAACAAATTTGCTGGCTACACCACTGTATATAATAATATATATTGGTTTTCTCCCAACCAATCATTGTTGGACAAATATCAGCATGAGAAGAGTCAAATACTGAGCATACAACAGTTTGAGGATAACTTTAATAGTAAAAAAAAATAGTAAGGTATAGATATAGATGTAGCAGTAAAAATTTATTCAGCAATATTATAAACTTTTTGTCATGCTGTAAACAAGGTATTACTGTGGTGTATTGAATAGGTTGAATAAATAAGTTATTACCCTTATATTGGCCATAAAGTTTAAGGCATATTGAATTTTCACTCTGCGATATAAGATTAATAAATTTTCAATTCATCCAACTAACCCAATCCAACTCTTTCTTCTGGCCAAAAACTAACCCAATCCAACAGTAATTCAAAGCAGACTAAGAACAAGATAAAAAAAAAAAAAAGAACGAACCAGCTAGCAAGGAAGACATTGTCCTGAGCCAAGTTCATGAAGGGGCCTAATGAAACACCATCTTCATTTGGAACAAAGTATTTGGAGACAGGTGTCAAACTATATAGCCTCCGAGGATGGCCACCCTCTTCATCATTAGCCAAAGAGCAACCGACAATACAGTGGGTGGCTAAAAGTCTTAGTAAGCGGTCCAGCATCGAGGGTGCCTCAGGATTCTTAGTAGGTAACTGGGCAGCTATCTCTTTGGCAGAAAGCTTGGCATATGGACCAGCTTTGGCTATAATGTCAAACACTTGAAGCTGAATTGCTGCATGCATAGACATGGGCAGGTTCATACTTAGGGCAATTTGTATTGCATACGAGAAGCTTTCTTCATCTTGCTGATTTGCACAAGTATCATTGCTGGTGTTGCCCATGAAGAATTTGGTAATTTTCTGCTCAGATCCCATTGTACAGCAAAAGACTGATTTTCCTACTTATTCAACTATCTCCCAATGTGCGGTTGGTCTTTTGGGGTAGCCTGTTTTGTATTGCAAAAAATAAAAAATAAAAAAAGTAAATAAAAAATAAAAAATGTATGGTTGGTGTGGTCCTGTGATTTTTTTTTTTGTTTGGCAATGTGGTCCTATGAAATTACTGTTAGTCATTATTTTTTTTAGTCATTGTCTAACTTATTATATATATAAAATATGGCATAAATGCTACTTTGCATCCTTAAGTTTGTATGGACTGCCACTTTGCATCCAACTTTTTTATTTTGACCAAAATGCACCCTAAAGTTTTATTTTTGTGCCACTTTGCACCCTCCGTCATGGTAGGACAACCGGATCGGTCACGGTGTTCTACGTGGCATGCCACATGGATAAAAAAGTAACACGAGGCACACCACGTGGATCAAAAAGTGACACGTGGCACACCACGTGGATCAAAAAGTGACACGTGGCACGTCACGTGTGCCAAAAAGTGACATGTCATGTATCAAAAAGTGATACGTGGCACGCCACATGTACCAAAAAGCGACACGTGGCATGCCATACGCACAAAAGGATATGTGCCACGTGTCATTTTTTGTCCACATGGCATGCCACGTCAGGCATCGTGACCGATTCGTTTGTCCTACCATGACGGAGGGTGCAAAGTGGCACAAAAATAAAACTTTAGGGTGCGTTTTTGTCAAAATAAAAAAGTTGGGTGCAAATGGCAGTCTGTACAAACTTAAGGGTGCAAAGTGGTATTTATGCCTATAAAATATAAAGGAAAATTATATATTGTTAGTTTAACAAACTACACGTGTGGACTTAAAGGGTTGACACGTGTCCTTAAAGAATGGATTTGAATATGAAATATGTATTATATTATTTTTAATGACTTTAGAAATTACTTAAAAGCCAAATTGAGGATTAATGTGGTGCCTCCTTTTGTTTCCTAAAATGGCAGTCCGTTCTGTTTCCTAAAATTTCCAGGTGGACATTAATAAGATCCTTCCATTTAATTTAGCAGCGCCTTAGGGTGAAATAACCTAAAGTGGGGAGTTTTACTTTTCACCGCAACGTTTTGAGGTAAATCTGGATTTTTTTGTTAATTATATTATTAGATACTTAAATTTAACATTTCCTTATTCCTCTTTTAATTTTACAATTTTGTTTTTATTTATCATTCGACATCCTTTTTATTGAGGATTCTATTAGTTGCTTATGTTTAGTATATTTCCACATTTCCAAAAGCACAGTTAGCCAATGCTAAGTACAATCATTTTGTGATGCATTGTGTAAATTACATATGCTCCTGCAAATGCTCTCAACTAATTCAATTTTCATACGACAACTATACATGCATGCTTCTGGACTACAAAAAATTAGGCTTTCCTTATGTAGAAGCAAATTCTTCCACCTACCCGAGTTCATTAATTTAACAATTGCAATCAAGATTAAAAAATGACCGCAGCGTACTATGTCTTTTTAAATAATCAACATACATTTCAAACAACAATTCATATTAGCTTTATTTTGATGAATTATCTAGAGATGGAGGAGTAGAATATTAGCTTTATTTTGATGAATTACCTAAAGATGGAGTAAACTTTAGGTTATGCACTTTTAGAATGAAAGAGAAGTCATGTGTTTTGCTTTATATATGCGAATTATTTATGTGGATGTATGAGTTTCTCCTAACTGATTAACTTACAGCCAATGCAATATCTTTTTACTAACCGACTTAAACAATTATAAAAAATATAGGCCTACTGAGATGATGACTGCAACGCAAGCACATGCCTCCATGCTTGTAATTAATTAATTTAAAAATGAGATATGTGTCAACATTTAAATCCGCTTGTGTGTAGTCCAAAAACTTCACCACCAACAGTGTACCAAATAATATCTCAAGTAAAAAATAAAAAACAAGTAAAGTAGAAGTACGATGGAGAGGCATGCCACGTCATGTTTTCTATTGCCAATTTTCTGTTTTTGGAAACAAAACAGTAAAACCATGTTTAATAGGTTTCAAAAATTTTGGGAACAGAATTAGTGTTTTATATTCTCCGACCACATGCAAAGGGCCAGATGATTGCTACTAAGTAAAGCTAATGGCATAAAGACACACATATATAAACCTTTAAGAAATTATCAGGTGGGGCACCATGTCAGTTATATATGGAACTAATTACCACTAATATGATGACAACTTAGTAATTTTTTAAAACATTGTTCCAATAATATCTTAAATATGAGGACAAATTAGCCTCTCAAATAATTTCTCAACTTTTAGAGCTATGATTCTATAAATCAATTTTCACAAATTATCTCACAAAAGCGTATTGTCATTAATATTATGGCTATAAAATGTCACTTGAAGCTGTATTGCTGCATGCATAGACATGGGCAGGTTCATACTTAGGGCTAGGGTTGCAAACGAGTCGAGTTCGAACGAGCATGTACACAAATTCAGTCATGTTCGTGAACATTTTACCTTGTTCAAGCTCGGCTCGTGTTCGTTTAAATTTTATGAGACTCGTTCGAGCTCGGCTCGTTATAAAATGCAATGTTCATGTTCGTCTATGTTCGGCTCGGTTAAATGTTTTTGTTCGTGAACAACGAACAAATGGGTTCATGAACACTAATTGAACACGTTCACGAACATATATTAATTTATCAATAAAATAAAAGTTGTTTATGAACAACTTAGGTAAACAATAAACTAGCCATAACTAAACAAACAAATAAATAAATGATTTTTAATGGATATAATAATATATTTTTTAATCTTAACGAACCATAAACGAATTTTAAACGAGTATTTAAACGAATAATAAACGAGCTAATAAATGAACATTTATCGAACATGTTTGCGAACATAAACGAACTGAACACTCATTGTTCAAGCTCGGCTCGTTTATTAAACGAACACTAAAATTTTGTTCAAACTCGTTTATTTTCCAAATAAACGAACATAAACGAGTTTTAACCGAGCTTGTTCACGAGCAGTTCATCAAACATCATGTTCATTTGCAGCCCTAATTAGGGCAACTTGTATTGCATATGAGAAGCTTTCTTCATCTGCGCTAGTATCATTGCTGCCGTTGCCCATGAACACATTTGTAATTCTCTGCTGAGATCCCATTGCTCATCTGCTGAATTGCTGCTATTTTCCCAGATTTTCGCACTCAATTCAAATCTCTTCGAATGTGTGGTTGGTGTGGTACATGAAATTGTAATCTATATATCTGTACGCTCTGTCTATCTATATATAAAATAAAATAAAATACAAGTAAAGTAGAAGTACGATGAAGAGGCATTATTAAAAAAAAAACAATTATTTTTCTATTTTGCTTTTGATGAATACACTTAATTAGTGTAAAATTTAGATTTTAAAAGCGAGTTAAAGAGTTGGCACATATAAGAGAGTTTCTATTTTTTAGACTAAGCTCAAAATGGATTAATCTCATATTGAGAATCAAAATACCCTTAAAATCGAAATGGAAAACAAAGAGGAAGTGCATGTGAGCATATAATTGAGTAAATTTGTCGAATATTAGTGGGCTAAAGTCTCTCAAACCGTAACCACTCTTTTTTATTGTTTGTTCTCATAGATAACTATAGCAATATTTAGTGGTCTTCTTCTAATATAATCTGTGACAACAACCAAAGCACATTTAAAACGAGGTCCTGAAAGAAATATTTTGTTCGTAAGGGTTCAAACCTCGTTGGCCTACCTCCCTCCACAATTGTTTTCTTTTAAAAAAAAAAATCAGTACATATGGTCCTTACAATAATGCAAAGTGCTTTGCCTATATTTAGACTCTAATGGTTTATTCGTGTATTATTTTTGTTTTTCAAACTGCCAAATTCACTTTTGATTTGTACCAAGAACACCCCCAGTCTGATATCTTACCATTTTATTAGTGCTTAAAATGTAAAAACGTATAAATTATACTTGTAATTTGTATTCTATAAATTAATTCAGAATATAATCATCGACTCGGTGACTTTTTTTTTGAGTGAGTATAAGTGAAATCTCATTACATCTGAATAAATTTCTATATGCCCAAACATCTAAATGAGAATTCAACCCAAACTAAGAAACTATCATAAATAAACCATCTACCTATCAAATACAGTACAACCAACAAGGGGTTGAATCAAGTGGTAAGCGGCTTGTTCCAGCTTAAGCAGGTCTCAGGTTCGAGACCTTGCGTACGCAGCAGCCCCTGTTGGGAGACTCACCCACCATAACCAAGTGCGCGACGCGGGTCGGATCCGGATTAGTCAGGGCCAAGCCCTGGATACCGGATGGGATACCAAAAAAAAAATCAAATACAGTACACAATTACAAAGTAAATTCACATTCCGTGAGACTTAAACCCAGGACCTAATGATTCAGACACAGTGCACCTACCAATTGAGCTAACAACTCGGATGACTCCTATTATATTTAAATCCCTTTTTAAACCAATAACTATGATTAGAACTTAAGAGGTACACCTAACTTCCTGGAAATCCTCAGATCGCTTAGTTTCCTCTAACTAGCTTTTTAAAAGAGGTAGACTTTTTAACTTTTCAAGTCTTCCTTAGAAATTTCTGGTTATTGTAAATTAATAATGAGATTCAAGTTCGAACCGTCTTTGTCTTTATTGTAAGCGTTTTAATCTTTCACGCTCTCAACCCGAGATTATTCTCAATCTAAAAAAGTCGGAGAATACTCTTAACTAAACAAAAAACCACTATCTGAGTGTGGGCTCCGATAAGGTGATCTCCTCTCGCCATATCTTTTCATTCTTGTAATGGAAAGGTTATCGCATATGATTCTTGAACATGTGGAGTTGAAATTATGGAAGCCTATTAAGGTTTTTCAAGCTGGACCTATTATTTCCCATCTTTTCTTCGCTGATGATTTGGTATTGTTTACTGCTGCGAAGGAAGATCAGGTATCGGTGGTTAGAGATGTTTTATCTGATTTTTCATTAGATTTTGGTCTACATGTCAATTTAGATAAGTCAAAGCTATGAGTTTCACCAAATGTTCCACGTGTTAAGGCACAATGTTTGAGCAGATTGTGTGAAGTTCCATTAGCCTCAGAGCTGGGAGTTTATCTGGGAGTGCCTATCATCCATGGTCGTGTCACAAAAAAATACTTATAAGCATGTGGTAGACCGAGTTATGCACAAGCTGGCCAGTTGGAATAGGAAAGTCTTGAGCTATGCTGGTAGGAGAACTTTGATTCAAGCTACTCTTAATTCTAATTTGATTTATACTATGCAGTCAGCTTTGTTATTAGTCTCGGTATGTAATCGTTTGGATCAGTGTAATCGGAATTTCTTGTGGAGTGGAGAGGCTGATAAATCGCATGAACATTTGGTTTCGTGGGATCATATTTGCCGCCCAAAAGGAAATGGTGGACTTGGGTTAAGGAAAGCTAGAATTTCTAATATAGCTTTGTTGAAAAAGACAAGTAGGAAGTTGCAGACCCGAGAAAACAGTTTGTGTACCGAGATTTTTCATAAAAAATATTTGAAAGGGAAGCATTTTATTGATGCAATATCTAATAGCAGATGCTCTTCCACTTGACGAGGGTTATTACAGACTAGGGAGTGTATACGTCGAGGCACCCGATGGAGACTTGATAATGGGATTCAGACCAAGTTTTGGACAGATTGGTGGGTGAATAACAGGCCTTTGATTGAATTGGTTCAAGGTGATATGGCTGGTGTAGATAGGGAGGTTAACGTTTCAGCTTTCTATGATCACAATGGTGAGTGGAAGTTGGATCCCGTTGCTGCATTGCTTCCACCTATAGTTATAGATGAGATCCGAGCTACCCCTCTCTTTTTTACGGCTTTAGAGGGTGACATATGTGTCTGTGGTTGGGATAGGCATGGACAATTCTCTTCAAAGAGTGCATATGGGGCTTTGATGAATCATGATGATGGTTTTGATGATTGGAAGGGGAAATGTGTGTGGATCTGGAAACTCCCTGTTCCGGAGCGAGTTCGATTCTTTTGTTGACTGCTTTTTCTAAATAGTCTAAATACTAAGGAGCTTCTCCATCGAAATGGCATTACCATTGATCCTGTGTGTCGTTTATGTTCTGGAGGGGTGGAGTCGGTTGAGCATATTTTCCATTCATGCCCGTTTGCACGAGGTATATGGGAATGTGTTAGTCGACGTTTTGGTATTACTATTAATGACTCTCAAATGTTTGGGGATTGGTTGTTTTCCAATGGTACCAATCAGCATAAGGTACGGGATGGCTTTTATTGGCATTCCTTTTTTCCTCTCTTGCTTTGGGTCTGTGGAAGGCTGGAAATGAGTTTGTTTTTCAGGATAAGCTCCCAGTAGCGGAACATATTGTTTCCTATGCAGTGAAGCTCACAAAGGAGGCTGGCCAAGTGTTCTTTCCTAATAAGGAGTTAGCTGGTGCCTCGGGACGAATAGTTACATGGCATCATCCACCTGAGGGTTGTTTCTTGCTTAATCCGGATGGTTCTCGTAGGCATACGGATAATCATGCTTCAGCAGGTGGACTTATTAGAGATGCATCGGGCAATTGGATCACAGGGTTTATGGTGAATATCGGTGTCACAAGCAGCTTGGAAGCAGAATTATGGGGTGTCCGTCAAGGGTTATTGCTTGCCAAGGAGAGGGGTTGTGCTCCTTTGATAGTAGAATTGGATGCCGCGGTAGTGGTACATTTTTTACAGAATTCTATAGTTGATATACATCCTTGTTATACCCTGGTTAGGGATTGTTTGGAGCTTATCAAGGGTGACTAGATAGTGGAGGTTCGGCACAATCTTCGTGAGGGTTACAGGAGTGTTGATATGTTGGCATTGTTGGCACATGAGGCAGATTATGGAGTTACAGTGTGCAATGAGCCGCCTGACCAGATTCTACCTTTGCTCAATGAAGACCGGACAGAAATTGGCATCCTGAGGCCGTAGTCCATGCCACCTTTCTTTACTTTTCTAGTACTTTTGTAGAAAAAAAAAAACAAAAAACCACTATTA
The DNA here is from genome assembly GCA_001974805.1 of Corchorus capsularis. NCBI lineage: Eukaryota > Viridiplantae > Streptophyta > Magnoliopsida > Malvales > Malvaceae > Corchorus > Corchorus capsularis. The sequence goes on along the minus strand of AWWV01005051.1, from coordinate 14,219 downwards.
AATGGGTCAATCTATTCAAAAACCAACTAGTATATGGGCCAATTTACCCATTAAAGAGTCCCCTACCCAGAAGATAATATTATCTTGGTCTAAAAAAGTTTGAGAATACCCTTAATAACACAAACAAAAAAAAATACCGCTAATAAATGAGCCAATCTATTCAAAACCCAACATTAACATTCTCTTTGACTTATAATGGTACTCCCTCCATTTTTATCTGTCGATTTTGTTTGTCCCCTTTTATATCTGTCAATTTTGGACATAAAATATTTTATTTCTAAACTTACCTCTCATTTAAAGTGTATGGAAAATTGGAGTGTGGTTGAATACCAAATAAATGAGGAGAGATGTAATCTTAATTGGAGGGGTAGTTGAGGAAAGTAAATAAAAAAGTTTATGGAATTTATCAATTTAACCACTTTAACTAATTTTCTTGATATGTACAATTCGGTCATTGCCAACAGATAAAAAGGGACGAAGGGAGTACTAATTAAGAATTAAGAAAGGGTGTTCGTCGAAATTACTGATTATGAGCCAAGACATTACTTACCAGACAAGGCAGAGGCATGGGGCAAATCAAAATTAGTTCCCTTAGTAGAAGGATACTTGGAAGTGATCATGTTGAGGGTGACTCCTAGACCTCCGGCAACATCAACAACCCGATTGAGCTTTTCGAAACCCTTGTAAGTCTTCAGGATCTTCTTCATGACTAAAGTTGTATGATTGATCATCGCAGTGTTGAAAACTTGGTTGAATCTTGGGTCCCTGCCACAATATTCAAACGCATGTGTTCCATGGACCCTGTCAAAAGGAATTCCTCCTTCAAGAATTGCATCCTTCAGCTGGGACCTAGAATTGTGAAGAAAATTTAGTCAAGAATATAGTTTGTTAAATACTAATATTAATTCTTCTCTTAATCTAAATATCCTGTACCATAGATTGAATTTTCACTCTGAAATATAGATTAAAAAAATTTCAATTTACCCATTTAGCCCAAACCAAACAGTACTAAAGTTTCAAGCAGACTAAGAACAAGAATAAAAAACGAACTAACCAACTAGCCAGGAAGACATTGTCCTGAGCCAAGTTCATGAAGGGAAGGGGGCAAATGAAACACCATCATCATTTGGAACAAAGTATTTGGACACAGGCGTCAAACTGTATAGCCCTCTGAGGATGGCCACCCTCTTCATCATTAGCCAAACAGCAACCCACAATACAATGGCTGGCTAAAACTCTTAGCAGGCGTTCCAGCATTGAGGGTGCCTCAGGATTCATGGTATGTAATTGGGCTGCTATCTCTTGGGAAGAAAGCTTAGCATTTGGAACAGCTTTGGCTATAATGTCAAACACTTGAGCTGAATTGCAGCATGCATAGACATGGGCAGGGACAAACTTTGGGCAATCTGCATTGCATACGAGAAGCTGTCTTCGTCATTGCTGGCCGTGTTGCACATGAAGGATTTGGTAATTTCTTGCTGACTTTCCCTGATTTTCCTACTTAATGAAAATAACTTCAAAACTTTGAGTAAGCCTAAGGATTAACAAGAGTCATACATATATAAAGTAAAACTTGACAGCAAAAAAGTAACAACAACAAGTCTAAAGTGATTTAGTCTCAGCTATATTTTGCTTTCTTATTAAATTAAAAAAAAATAAAATGCAGAAACCTCCAAATTGTAACAAAATTACTAACTCTAAGTATTTGTAGCAACTTAACCTTTTATTATGCAACCAGTTTATTATGCAACCAGCTCCGTTAGAGTTCATAGTTAGTTCATAAGATAGTTACAAAGTCATGTTAGTTCATAAGTTAGTTACAAAAAGTTAATTAGTTAAAGGTCAACACATTATAATTGACTATTTCATGTATCTAAACAGGAAGGTTATTCGATAATATTCACCATTTTAGTTGCTTTCATCAATTTTGTAACAAACTTTCCAACAAAAATCATCATTTCTCTTGTTTACTAGATAGTTAAAAATGATTGATGCAAAAAAAAAAAAAAAAAAAGATAGTTAAAAATGATTGAACTTGCTTGGAAAGTTGGAAGTTTTATGATTGGTGTCTGGTGAAGAATTTGAACGATTATGGCTGATCGTAATTAATTTGCCAGATAATTAATGTTTGTAATCCAGACTTTATATGAAGTAATGAAATTGGCTTAATTTTTATTTAAATTTGATTCATGACCCACTCATTACAAGGGACCATCGTCAATACAGGAAATTATATGTGGTACAACAAGCAATTCCCAATGAACAGGAAAACTAACCAAACTTTCCAATTACTTGAAGAATTCCATGACACAGAAATTACAAACAAAACACTCGTATCTGATGCCACTAAATCCAGCTTGAGTCGCCAAGGCCTCGAATTCTGCTTTGGTCCTTTCTTTCCCTCCTGGATTCTGAGTCATCATTAGAACATCCATCATCAATGTGCCTCTCACCAAGGCATTAGGTTCGGGTAGCGCAGGGAGGACAGCATCAAGCACTATCACTTTTCCATCATCTGGGATGGCTTTATAACAATTCTTCAACAGCTTGATGCAGTGTTCATCGCTCCAATCATGAAGTATCCACTACCAAAATAGAGAAGAAAAAAAGAAAAAGACGAGTTTATCATTAATTTGAGATTGTACTTGAATATTAGGACTAGATAATAAATTGCAAATGATTGTATTACCTTCATAAAAATGGCATCTCCACTGGGAACGCTTTCAAACATATCTCCTCCAACATGTTCCACACCTGTAGTTAATGTTTGTTGTCTTGTCTGTTAGAGTACAATCATTGTGTACTTATAATATAGTATATAGTAGTACTAAGAAAGGGTGTTTGATGAAATTACTGATTATGAGCCAACACATTACTTACCAGGGTAGGCAGGGGCATGCTGTATGACATGAGGCAAGTCAAAATTGATTCCCTTAATACAAGGGTACTTGGAAGTGATCATATTGAGGGTGATTCCTAGTCCTCCGCCAACATCAACAACCCGGTTAAGCTTTTCGAAACCTTTGTAAGTCTCCAGTATCTTCTTCATGACTATAGTAGTATGGTTGATCATTGCAGTGTTGAAAACCTGGTTAAACCTTGGGTCCCTGCCAGGGTATTCAAACGCATGTGTTCCATGGACCCTATCAAAAGGAACTCCACCTTCAAGAATTGCATCTTTCAGCTGGGACCTAGTAAGTGCAGAAATATTCACAAATTTTGTTAATTAATATTAATAATGAAACATAATAATAAGACTTAACTAGGTTCCAAGCATAGTACTTCCTCTTGTATTAAAAAAATAAGATGAATGTGAAAATGCCAAGCAAATGAGAACTCTCAAATTTGGATACCACTTAGACAAACCTTTAGTCATGCATGCTACAATATTTTAGTATGTTATTAAGCCTTCTAGACCCTACATTGGCCAATGGCCATAACTTTTTGGTGCATTATATTTTCCACTCTGCAAAATTATATTGGCCAATGACCCGTTATAGCTTTTTTTGTACATTATTGTTCACTTTACAAAATTGAACAACTTTCCCAATTCTTTCAACTGACCCTACCACAAGTAATATCAACCAGACTAAAAAAAGAATTAGATCAAAAATTTAATGAGAAGACCAAGATCAAGATCAAATTCCATTTAGTGAAGAAATTAACAAGAAAAAAACAGGGAAGAAAGAAACAAACCAGCTAGCAAGGAAGACATTGTCCTGAAGCAAGTTCATCAAGGGTCCTAATGAAACACCATCTTCATTTCGAACATAGTATTTCGACACAGGCGTCAAATTATATACCCTCTGAGAATTACCACCCTCTTCATTATCACCCAAAGAGCAACCGACAATGGAGTGGCTGGCTAGAACTCTAAGAATCCGGTCAAGCATCGAGGGTGCCTTAGGATTCTTGGTAGGCAACTGGGCTGCAATCTGTTTAGCAGAAAGCTTGGCGTCTGGACCAGCTTTGGCTATGATTTCAAACACTTCAAGCTGAATTGCTGTATGCATGGACATTGGCAGCACCAAAGAGTCCACAATTTGGATTGCATATGAGAAGGCTTCTAGATCATCTTGCTCTGCTGCATTATAATTGTTGCTATTGCCATGAACCAATTGGTTTTCTGCTGAAGATCCCATTTTAGAGCAAAGTCTTTTTTTTTTCCTGACAATTGGAGAATGAGAAGGAAAAGTTAGCACTCGTTAGTGTTTAATGCCTGAATGACTATAATGTATATAGTGGGAAAATTGCTAGTATAATCAAAATAAAAGACATTTTTTGCAGGTAGAATATTGGAAAGTGGGAAACGGAGGGGACCCATGCATGGAATCAACTTGATGCAAGCATGATTTTGCCTGAAAAAAGCCACGATGACATGATTGATGAAAAGAAGGAATAAAGAAGTTTGGCATTAATGAATAATTAGGATTGTTTGGCATTCTTTCTTTCTTTTTTTTTTGTCAAGATCCTATTTTTATTAAAAAAAAAACATGAAACAGGTTTGACAGGATTTCGTTTTTAAAAATTTTAGGAGCAGAACCAATGTTTCATAAAACAAGATTAAGGGTCCGAATTTTCATAAAAATCTCAAATAAGGGTCCCAAAACACAATTTCAACAAATTAAAGTACATATTTAATAGATTATGACATATTGTGCAAGATATTAGCTAATACTAGTGTGTGAGATATATATAAATTAAAAAGCACGGAAAAATTTTGTATCATACTACGTTTATTGAATTTATTTGGATTAAAATGTTTTGATTTTTAATTAATTTAATAATACCATTTTTCTATCAAAATTGATGTGTAGGCATGACAAGCATTGGTTTTCATCTGAGGAGAATCTAATTTGTAAAAATTTACTTAGTGTGTCTTCCAATTTGTTGAAATTGTGTTTTGGTACCCTTATTTGAGATTTATATGAAAGTTCGGGCCCTTATTTGAGATTACAGTCTTTCTAAAACACATTAACATTATTGATTAGCAGTACTCAACATTTTTTTTTCCATTTTTTCTTATTTTTATCTAGAAACACACAACAAATTCAGTTTAATGATCAATTTGGCCTCTAAACTAAAAGAAAATGGCCAAATAAGCCCTTCAGCTTTAATTTCGGCCAATGTCACCTTGAACTCCGAATTTTGGCCAAATAGACCCTTTTGAAGATGGAATACTAACAGTCCGTTAAATCTGCTGACGTCAACGGGTAACGTGGCCAAAAAATTCAACGTGGCAAAATTATACCTTCCGAAAAATTATTTTCTTACAAAAAAATCATTTTGAATTATAAAATCCCCACTTAGCCAAACGATTATTTTTGGAAAATAATAATTTTGTCACGTGGGCGGAGGGCTGCTAACTTCAGCAGATTTAATGAACCGTTGGTATTCCATCTCAAAAAGGGTCTATTTGGCCAAAATTGAGAGTTCATGGGTGACATTGACTAAAATTAAAGTTGAGAGACTTACTTGGCCATTCTCTATAAGTTCATGGGACAAATTGATCATTAAGCCCAACAAATTTGTGTATTAAAACAAAAAATTAAAAACGATACATACCAAACAAACAACCCTTAGTTTTCAGTTCAGAGAAAGAAATTATTAATGATTATGACAAGTACCTTGTGTTTGCACTACGGGGAATTTTTAATGTGGGTATACTTATTTATACCTATTATTTGTTTTGCAATTCCAGACTTAGTAATGTATTCCCTCTGTTCCTTTTTATTTGTCATCACCATGGTCAAACAACTTCAATATTGACCATTAGTTAAAAGAAAAATATGTAGAACTAAAATTTCAAAATAATATACTTTGAAAAGCTTGTATTCCAAAGTTTATGAGTATTATTTTAAAATTTTATTTTGGTTTATATATATTTTTTTAAAAGATGGTCAAACTTTAAGTTGTTTGATCAGGGCAATGAGAAATAAAAATTAAGGAACAGAGGGAGTAAAATATGTCATCCATAATATATCCTTCAAAAATAAATCTTTTAAAAAATACATTGTTAAATATCCTTCAATAATAAATCCTAGGGATGCAAGTGGGTAGTAGTTAATAGGGTACCCGGCACTACCCGACCCGATTAAGTAGGGTTAGGGTAAGGGTATTGTATAATTGGGTTAGGGTAAGATACATGTAGTAGTTTTAGTACCCATGACGGGTTCAGGTAGGGTTCAGGTAGTGACCTTAGGGTACCCACTACCCGAATCTGGTTAATTATTAATTATTTTAATATTATACTTTTATTTATATATTACATTTTTACTTAAAAACTACTCATAATCAATTTAATTAAAATTTGTTATTATCATATGAGTCAATTTTTATAGATTTTTTTTTACTTTGTAAATGTGAACGCGTTTTCGGTGGGTTTAAATATAATAAATATTGTTTATGAGGTTATAGAGAGATGGAATACGAATCGATTCAGTGTAACCGCATGTGAGAAATGACTAAAACGGGACGATAAGATCGTTCCAGGTTAAAAATTAGAATGAACATTTATCACAAAAATAATATGTACGATATATATAGCCTAGTAGTTTCTTTTTCATAATAGAATTTGAAACTTTTATTCTTAAAAAAAAAATTCAAATTTTCTAATGACTAAAAATTAGCTTTTCATATTACACATTTAACATTTTTTTATATATTTTTAATAATTTAGAAAAATTACATCTTTCTATCCTTAGAAAGTCGAAAAAAAATTGTGATAAAACATCCTTAAAAAATTATTGTATTTTGCAATTATTATTCTGAAGTAACGGATTGTGCCTTTATATGAAGCCACGAAATATGAAGCCATCAAACATGATTTATACTAGGGCTCTTCCCCTCCACCGAGATCAAGCTGCTAGGATGAAGGATAGATTCTTCTCTTCTTTGGCTTAGAGTTAACAATTCTAATCCAATTTCCCCTCGGTTCCTACATGCATGTCTAAGAGGACATCTTCTTATTATAGGAAACTATCAACAATTCCCACAACACTAATCCACAACTTGGACAAAAATGACAATGGTTAGAATTTAAATTAAGCTCAAAACTTTTTGAAGAAAAAAGTAGGTGTCTACTAGGGGGAAATGGAGGTATGATGAGCCACCTCTTTTTCCTTCATTTCTGTATTTAAATAAGGTATCAAATTAAGGGAGAAGATATATCATTGACCTTGCTTGCGATGTTTAATATGATTGGACCTTTCAACGTGTAAAGATAGAGGCTAACATACCCATCTGTGAGCTAAATATAATTTGCCAAATAATGTAATGTTTGTAATGAAATTGGCAATATGGCTTGTTCTCTTATTAAAAAATAAAAAATTCCTAATTGCAGATTAATTTTTATCTTAGGGAGAGCCTATACGTATTAAACAACTACACTGATTAACAATAACACTTTGCACAAATATAAGAGGTATTTAGGTGTTTGATATAAGGTTATATTTTTTTGTTCTTTGAAGATGAGCAAATTTTAAGGTAAAAAAGTGTGAGAACTATTGTTTAGTGCAAATCTTTAGTACTTATAGTTTTTTCTTTAATTTTAATTTTATTCCTATTGTAATTGCAAAACAAGCATTTCCCAATTAAAAAAAAAAAAGGAATTTTAAGCATTTTCCTTTTATTATTTCCCCTCCACTTCCTAGATTAGCAAAAATTACTTGAAGAACTCCATGACACAGAAATCACAAACAAAACACTCGTATCTAATGCCACTAAATGCAGCTTTAGTGGCCAAGGCCTCGAATTCTGGTTTGGTCCTTTGTTTCCCTCCTGGATACTGAGTCATCATTTGAACGTCCATCATCAAAGCGCCTCTCACGAAGGCACTAGGTTCAGGTAAGACCGGGAGGACAGCATCAAGAACGATCACTTTTCCATCATCCGGAATGGCTTTATAACAATTCTTCAACAGCTTGATGCAATGTTCATCGCTCCAATTATGAAGTATCCACTATAAAAAAAAAATTAAAAGACAAGTCATGGCATTAATTTGTTTATTTGAAATTGTTCTTGAATATTCTAGGACAAAATAATTTAGTGCAAAATGATTGGTTTTACCTTCATAAAAATTGCATCTCCATTGGGAACACTTTCAAACATATCTCCTCCAACATGTTCCACACCTGTGCATTATGTTGGTTTGTCATGTTACTGTTAGTGTACAATCAGAGTACCAACACACTAGCTTTCTGTGTTCTATAACAAGGTGTTTGATGAAAGCTAAAGAAGACACATTTAGCAAGAAATAGATTCTTAACGAAAATTTGTTGCTTTTAAAACAGAATTGCAAGATCTCATATTCCATTTTATGGTGTGAGATTAGTAATTTGTGATAAACTAATTATAATGCAAAGAATCGTTGCATTAGGAAATTAAATAAGCTGATTAGAAGACAATATATTACTTACTAGGGTAAGCAGGGGCATGTTGTATGACATGGGGCAAGTCAAAATTGATTCCTTTAATAGAAGGGTACTTGGAAGTGATCATGTTGAGGGTGATTCCTAGGCCTCCGCCAACATCAACAACCCGGCTAAGCTTTTCGAAACCTTTGTAAGTCTTCAGGATCTTCTTCATAACTATTGTAGTATGGTTGATCATTGCAGTGTTAAAAACCTGGTTGAACCTTGGGTCCTTGCCAGGGTATTCATATGCATGTGTTCCATAAACTCTGTCAAAAGGAACCCCTCCTTCAAGAATTGCATCTTTCAGCTGAGACCTAGTATAGTCCAGAAAAAAATATTCACAAATTTTGTTAATTAATAAGACTTAACTAGGTTCCAACCTCTTGTATTAAAAATAAGATGAATGTGAAAATGCCAAGCAAAAGAGAAGTCTCAGATTTTGATACCACACTTAGACAAACTTTTAGTCATTCTATAATTCAGTATGTTATTAAGCCTTTTTTTTTCATTATTGTTATTATCTGAGCTAATATAGTAACACTATTATTGACCCTACATGCATTGGCCAATGGCCATAACCTTTTGGTGCATTATTCTCCACTCTGCAAAATTATATTGGCCAATGCCCCATTATAACTTTTTTCACTTTGCAAAATTGAACAACATTCCCAATTCTTTCAACTGACCCTACCACAAGTAATATAAACCAGACAAGAAAGAATTAGAACAGAAAGTTAATGAGCAGACAAAGACCAAGATTAATCTCCATCTAGTGAAGAAAGTAAGAAGAAATCACAAACAGAGACAGAGACAGGGGAGAAAGAAACAAACCAGCTAGCAAGGAAGACATTGTCCTGAATCAAGTTCAACAAGGGGGCTAATGAAACACCATCTTCATTTCGAACATAGTATTTGGACACAGGCGTCAAACTATATACCCTCTCAGGATTACCACCCTCTTCATCATCACCCAGAGAGCAACCGACAATGGAGTGACTGGCTAGAACTCTAAGTATCCGGTCGAGCATCGAGGGTGCCTCAGGATTTTTATGAGTAGGTAACTGGGCTGCAATCTCTTTAGCAGAAAGCTTGGCGTCTGGACCAGCTTTGTCTATGATGTCGAACACTTCAAGCTGAATTGCTGCTTGCATAGACATTGGAAGCACCAAAGTATCGGCAATTTGGATTGCATATGAGAAGGCTTCTTCATCATCTTGCTCTGCTGCATTATAATTGTTGCTATTGCCATGATGATCAAATTGTTTTTCTGCTGAAGATTCCATTTTAGAGCAAAGCCTTTTTTTTTCCACTGAAAATTGGATTTATAGACTGGGGTAGATTTGCGGTAGTAAACTAGAAAATTAAAATTATTGAAAAGCTAGCCACTTGTTAGTGATTATTAATATGCCTGAATGACCGTATATATATAGTAAAGAAATAGTCAGTTTATTCAACATAAGGAAATTTTTTGCAGGTAGAAAATTGTAAAGTAATAAACAGAGAAGTTTGGCACACTAGATATGATTTTGCCTGAAAAAAAGCCACGATGATATATGATGATTGATGAAAACAATGAAAAAAGGAGTTTGGCACACTATTTCTAGCGTGGTCCATTAGTCATAGACGGGCTAGACGGTCTTTTTTTTTTTTGGTTAAAGGCTAGACGGTCTTTTGATGGTGCAGGAACTAACAGGACTCACTAAAACCGTAAAACGGCATAGCACAGCACATCCCATGCCTATTTGAGTTGGTCTATTTAGGATATTTATAGGCCGCACAAATTGTGCCGGCCTATCTATGGAGTTAGACGGTTTTAAAGTAGTGTGGAAACACAGGGCATAAATGCTAGATGGTAATCAGACAAGGATTATATCATACGGATTGGACTGGATTGTCTCTTGTATTACAACACCCATCTTCTCAGTTGCTATTAATGGGAGTCAATTGGTGGGATATTTTCCTTGTGGCAAAGGAGTGAGTGAGACAAGGAGACCCACTTTCTCACTTTTTTGTGCTAGTATTGGAGGCTCTATCACAACCATAGAATTAAATATCCGTCGATATCTCGATATATCCGTCGATATATCCGATATCTGTACCCCTCGATATAAATATCCATAAAAATTTCAATGTCACGGGATATCCGTCGATATATCCGTGTATCCGTCGATATTTATCGATATCTCGATAAATCTCGAAATATCCGTAAATATCCGTAAATATCCATATTAAATTAAATATTTTTTTTTCGTTTTTACATTTAGGATTAAAAATATAAGCGACATTTCGATGAATTATTTCATTTTTTCGAAAATATTAGCAGTTGAAGTCATTTATACAAAACTGTGGTAATAGTGTAATACAAATAATTGTTTCGTTTAAGTAATTTGGTTTGAAATAGACCCGGGTTTCTCGATAATTGTTTCGTTTAAGTGTTGGTATTCGACACAACACTTCTATGTCATTTTTTTTTTTACCCAAAACTTTGTTCAAAGTGAAACAGTTGGTCCTCCACCTGGATTCGGTTCCCAACCTAAATTTAGAAGTTCTTCAGCTCACGGAAGATGTGATGATGATGATGATGATGATGGGGGAAATGAAGGCAGAACTACAACAACAAATACTCAAGGTGGGGATGGACAAAGTGGAGCAGAAGATGCAAGCAGGTATGGTGACAATTATTGGAGTGATTATGTACCATACAGTCCTTTTCCATGTGAGGCAGATTTCACACATGCAACACAAGATGAAGATCATGGATCTCGTAGAACTGGGCATGGGGCCAAAAATAGAAAAGGGCGAAGAGCAATGCGTGAACTCACTGATGAATTTAGCTCAATGAGCTTAACGACTGCATCTAGTTCATTTGGATATGGAGGGCATTTGAATCAAATTCTAGTTATGGTACTAGATCTGGAGCAAATGAGTTTGAATCATTGGTTTCATCTAACATGTATCCAGAGTATCCACTTGAACAACAGACTTATAATGAGCATCCGGTGCAACAGCCAAACACGGACGCAGTTTCGGGTGAGTGCCCCCCTATTGGATGACTAACAAGTATTAGTCGAGAGGCATATTTGGAATATGTGCACAATTATATGGTGGTTTATAAACCTTATATGTCATGGTTTGAATATTTTAACTGGATTATCGCCCCCGGGGAGATGATACATCCATGCCTAGTAGAAGTCATAGCAGTGGTAACTACGATAGTAGTGATTTTGAGCCTCCAAGAAATTCAATGTGGTATACTGAGGTTGTATTTGTGCTTTGCATTGTGTTTTGTGACTAAAATAATGTAAAATAATGCATTTATAAATATGATCTAGTACTTTCTTGCTTCATAAAAGAAATCATATAATTTTTTACATTTAATGAAGTGATTAATTTGGTAACCATCATTTTGAAGATAAAATAAATGTGTGTTTAAATTAGTATAGTTGATTTCTACATATTATATATACTTTTCGCAGTAAAAAATATAAATAAAAAATATAAAATAATGCCTACATATACTCTATTTATCATATCTTGATTCTAAAACATGTGGAAATATGTAAGAATTGGTCAAAATTTCAAGGCAAAATTCAAACGTTTACTATAAATATCCGTCGTTTTAGTGCATTTTGGACCACTTATATTTGAATTTCATCGATACCTCAATATATCCATCGATATATCCGTTCGATATATCCGTCGATACCTGTATTAAACTCCATGATCACAACTACTCAACAAGGCACTGGAAAAAGGGGTTTTCAAACATCACCCTAAGTGCCACCGATTGGGACTTACTCATCAGAGCTTGCTTGGCATCGTTTCCGTTTCCTGTTTTCTATTGTCAATTTTCTATTTTTGGAAAACAAAACGGTGAAAACATGTTTCGCAAGCTGTTTCCGTTTCAAAAAAGGTTGGAAACAGAAGCAGTGTTTTGGAAAAAAGTGGAAGCAAGAATTTTGTGTTTTCATGTTTTTCCAAAACACTTCCAAAACACAGAAGCACATTGATGAACAGTAACTTACATGTCTTTTCACCATTTTTTCACTTTTTTATATAAAAACATACAACCAAATTGTATATCCAAACATGTTTTTTGTTTTCAAAAAATTGACAACGCAACAAAAACGAAACAAAAACAGAAAAACAGAAAAACGAAAACAATGCCAAACGACCCCTCATCTTGCATTTGCCATGATCTACTTATATTTGTTCATGGCTCCAAGTCATCCATTCTTGCAATTATGTCTATTCTACAGGACCTTCTCTCTTCTTTCAGGGCTGCAAATTAATTATTATTATTACTATTACTACTATATAAAATCTCGAGCTCAAAATATTTAATTAGGAAATTTCTAAAATATTCTTAGTATTATACTATAATAATTTTTTAAGGAGTACTCTTTTTAGTCAATGAACTTTTTTATTAATTATGGAAATATTTTGCAAATTAATATTTAATTTTTTGAAATTATGAAAAGATATTAATAATCTAACTGTAATTGTAATTATAGAGAGAGTTTGATTGTTCTGTTTTTAGTGGGATGTAGTGGATTGTTTGTTTTGTGTAGGTGATGTTGTTGTGTCTTTTGGTATTTCTTCGTTTTGTTACGGTGTAGCAGGATCCGTTTCCTCTCATTTTGTTACGGACTATCATATGGATTGGACTGGATTAATATTTAATTTTTTGGTATCTCTTGGCTTTTGATAGTCAATATTGCTAAGTAGAGGTGTTTATGGCTAGGTCGGGCTGGAAGTCCATATTCTCTGTTTCTATTTATTTGTCATCATCATATATCAAAAAATTAGACAAATTTTAGTTTCAATTTTAACCCTATTTAAATACTCTTGAATTCTAAAACATAATTAAATGAGGTGGTTGATTCATTATTATCTCATAATCAATAGATTTTAAATAACTCTTCCTTCCCGATAAAAAGTCTAAAAATTAGAGATTGTATTGAATTTTGTAACTATCTAATTTTTAACTGTTTGTCTTGGTTAAAATTTTGGTTGTTATGGACTTATAAATAGGAACAGAGGGAGTAATTGCATTTATCCATGTCCAATCCCGGTCTGACCCGAATAATTAGTGTCAACTGTTGTCCAAGGCTTGCTCATAAACACATAACCAAGACCCGCACAAGTCTGTCCATATTTTTAAATATAAAATAACAATTAAATTTTTTTAATGAAAAATAAAATTTAAACATTAAAATTTATATAATCCAATAACAAATTAAATTAAAATGAGTTTTGATAAAAATATTAAATTTTAATAAAGTTTTACAAGTTTTAATTAAAGTATACATATAAATGATTCAACTTTATTATATATAAATATAAATACGGGTCGGGCTCAGAGCTAAAACATCAATATCGAAACCTGACCTATTTTTAATCAGACCATATTTCTTTGTCCAATACCTGTTTTTTAGACTCAATATTTATGTTAAAACCCTCCATTTTTCAGACAGGCCTTGGACAGGTAGCCGATCCTTGAGTAGCTCTATTACTAAGCAGGAAGCTGCAGCTCCATAACACAAATTCAATAGACATCCATATAGTGTTGCGGAAAAGTAAAGATGAGGATTTGAAAGAGCATTCCCCACATCAATTCAGTCCTCTGGAATAAAAGAACAAAAACTAAACACTATTCAAATAAGCATATATGTTTTTTTATAGGCTAAAATCTCAATTAGGGCCCTAAACTTTGCCAAAAGGGTCAAATAAGTGCCCAAACTATGAAAAGGTCAAATTAGTGCCTGAACTTTTCGATTTGGGGCAATTCAGTCCAAAATATTA
>AWWV01005050.1:0-20960 GCA_001974805.1 Corchorus capsularis | reverse complement strand
CCGCCCTCTTGGGACGGCATGGGTCATCAGTCCTAAATTTCGTCAAAAATTGCATTTTTCTGAAATCGTCATCAAAATACGGCACATTATCGTTCATTTTTCTTAAATCGTCATCAAAATACAACACGTTAATGCTATTCTACGTTCGTGATAGTTTCAAGATTAGAAAATGAAGCAAAGGACAAAAGCGTAAAAAGACGTCAAAAATGGGGCGGTGAATAGCAAAAATGGGACGGTGTTTAGCAATCCAGATTTTAATTCTAGTCAAACCTAATCGAGCACTTATGTAATGAAATGGCCAACAACTTTGGCCAGTTTATTGGTAAAGTAGCCTCTAATGCTACTATATGCAATAAAGTGAACTAAAAAGCAAATGGAAAAAATACATTAATTATTAGGAGCGTGTGCCTTCCACACTCTTAATCCTTTCACCATTTGCTAAATCTCTCTCTATAAATATTCTCTCAATCTGAGGCGTGTGTCATCCACAAGCCTTCCTTAATTCTCATAATTTTCTATTCTTGGTATTAATAATCCTTGTGTTTTTAGTCCTTCATGGCTGCCCCTCAACCCTGTCATCAACTTTCATCGCTCGACAATGTTAATGAGATATCTTTACATGTTAATGACAGTACCACTATTGAGAAAACCCAGTTTGAGGAATTATCTGCAGATAATAATGAGTTTGATTACACTGAGAGAGGACAGTGGCTTCGAGCTGCTGTTTTGGGAGCCAACGACGGATTAGTTTCCGTTGCATCCCTATTAATGGGTGTTGGCTCTGTTAAACAAGACATCAAAGCCATGATTGTTGCTGGTTTTGCAGGTTTAGTTGCTGGAGCCTGCAGCATGGCCATTGGTGAGTTTGTGTCTGTATACACCCAAAGGGATGTCGAGATAGCTCAAAGGAAACGAGAGAAGAAGCGAAAGAGTGAGTGTGGAACTGGAAATGTTGATGAGGAGGAGAAGGAGGAGGAGCTGCCGAGTCCTGGACAAGCTGCTGCAGCATCCGCCTTGGCCTTTTCAGTTGGTGCGGTGCTTCCGCTGTTGGCAGCGGCTTTCATTAGCGACCATAAGGTGAGGATGGCGGTGGTGGCTGCAGTGGCTACAATGGCTTTGATGGTGTTCGGAGTGGTGGGTGCTTTGCTTGGGGGAACTCCCGTGGTGAAGTCCAGTGCTAGGGTTCTTGTTGGAGGATGGATGGCCATGGCTATTACTTTTGGTCTCACCAAGTTGATTGGCTCTGATGGGATGCAAATTTAATTTGCTTTGAATGTTTTTAGCTTTGTTTCTTCTTAGTTCCTTGCATGCAAATTGTTGTGATAGGGGTTTATGTGGTGGCCTTTCCTTTCTCTTGTATTAGGACAAAAGTGTGTATGGTAAACTAGCTAGAATTTGTTACCAATAATATATACAAGAGGGTTACTCCGCGCTAACGCTGCGGAGTCTTTTCATTACAATCATTTTGTTATAGTCATGACGGATACGAGGTGGAGGCAAGTGTATTTTTAGGTTTCTCAGGTTTGAAAAAATAATTTATAAATACTAAATTTAACCCCTTGAATATTGAAATATTGATAGACTATTGAGCATTAAAAAAACTTACTGGACTTGATATTCTTCAATTGAGTAAACACTTTCGCTTTTCAAAAAAAAAGCAAACACTTTCAACTCTCTAAATCTTTTGGCAAAAAAAAAAAGCTCTCTAAATCTAAAGATAAAAAAAGATATTACGCATCAAAAAGCCTTTCAGTCTTTACATCATATTAAAAACTTTTTTTTTGTAAAATCACATTGGAAACCTTTACTAGTAGTAGTTAATTGTCTTGAACCAAATAATCCTACAGTGCATATATTTGTAATATGACAAAACTATAGAAAATAATAATGTTACCATTATGCATTTCTCAGGAAGTAGTAAAAATTTGAAACTAATCCATGGTATCATGAATTCAATTAGTAATTATTAATATGAATTACAAATATGATATAACTATTGGAAAAAGTAGATCTCTCAAGAAATTTCCTTGGAATTTAGGGTACAAATGAAATAGTGCAACTATATAAAATTAACAATACAATGCTAAAGTGAAAAAATTATCAATCAATGGTTGAAAAACTTTTGTAGAACTGGACGTTAAAATTTAAATTCCAAATAAGCAAGTGAAAAAAAATGGGAAACTAATTAGCATCAAAAGGAATGCATCAAGTGTGAATTCTAAATTCATTTAAAACCCACTAACAAAGAGCATAATCCAGGGGGGCATGAATCAAATATATATCAGATTACTTTAATGGCCCAAAACAAACAAAAATCATCAAGTGTGAATTGAGGGCGATGAAGTAAAAATCCAAGTGATTAAATGACGAAAACGGGACGATTAGCTCTTCCCTGGTTGAAAGTTAAAAGGGGTAGTTAGTCTTTTCCAGAGTGTATAAAACTAATATGTAGTATATATTAGTGTAAACTACTACTTTTTTTGTGCAATGAAATCTAGCTAAAGATTATGTGTATTATAATCTAAATTTTTGCATATTGATGTATAAATAGCTTTCAATAAAAGAAAAAGAGGAAAGTATATAAGAAAAATGGCATACAAACAAATGTTTTGTGAAGCCTCTAGTCACTATAGAGCCATTATGGTGGGTGATAAAGGCTAGGTTAATTTGATTGTTTTGATGCTAAAATGTGTTGTGATCGTTAACGAAGTAGAGAGTTTCAAGCGGTCTACAAAAATAGAGAATCGTGAGAGAAGGGTTGATTGTGACCGAAGGGGATTCTCTTCGATGCTGAAATCAGCATGAGTAATAATTGTAGAGAGGAAGGAATTTTAAAGAATTATGAGCCCATACTTCGGCCTTTACTATATAGGCTTAGAGCAAGGCCAACGAATGCTGCAAAACAGTATTTTAGTTCCAAATTTGCAAAAATTTGGGTCCAAGGAATACGGCATCTCACGTTGCCCAAGGCACCAAATTTTGGTGTTGCTACAGTGCAACACCATATTTGGCGTTGAACTGTAGCAACACCAATTTTTTTTCTTTTTTAAGTTTAAATAATTAAAATTAAATTATAAAAAAAATTATCATTAAAAAAATCTCATTAAGATCTTTAAAATGAGATATATATTAGATATATTTTGAAATATATTTTTAATAATTATATATATAAATTAGTTTTTATTATAAAAACTCAATAATATAATAATGTGAATGGTGTTTTGGTGTGATATACATTGGAGTGAAAAAATATATAGTGGGAGTATATTCTAAAATGATTCTTTTTTAACACTAAAATGATATAAAAATTGGTGCTATACATTGGCTTGCTCTAAACCTTTGCAGGTTTTATCAATTTACGCTTAATCTTTCTAATTGTGACATTTTGCTAGAACAAGCAAATAAGGCCTATAAGAATCTTGTGAAATTCCAAAATTTTGGTTTAATTGAAAAATGTGGGAGAGTTAAACCCCTCATTAAGGCTATACAAATGGTCAGTGAGTTTCCACCATAATATATATGATGGTAGGAGACATATCGTGACACCGAGTAAGAGGATACATATTACTTCAAGCCCAAGAGTGCTATTTGGATATTGTAGTTGGTGAGTAAAAGAAATTCAAACGGTATTATAGTTGGTGGGTATTTTGAGTATTGACATGTAAATTTAAACACGTAAAATGCTTAACATGTAGTTCACGTGTCATTTTCCATCTCATTTAGGTTTGATTTGCTTGTCCTGCATAGGTTTAGACCCAAAATGTTTCAATTAAAAGGATTAGGCCTAAATTGAGAAAACCCACAAAAATTTAGGCCTTAATTGGATTTTTAGCCTACTATATATTTACATTTTACGGTGCATTGGATCTTTATGTACCTTTTATGGCTACTATTGGGTTTTGGGCACATTTTATATATGCTCAATAGGTCTAGTTTAAGATGTAGAAAAAAAAAGTCTAATTTAAGGGGAAAAAATTCCAATATAGTTTTTGGGAAATTATTTGTATATATATGTAAGTTTATACAGTTGGCACTATATATAATCACAGTCACATTTGCACATTAATTAGTAGTACAATATTCTCCTACCAAAAGTTATAAAAAAACACCAACTTTAATGTCCCTGATGCATCAAATTCAATTGATTAAACAATCTGAACCTCATCCAAAAAATTAAGAACAAAAAACTGGAAAAGACTAAAAGACATGAAGCCCTATATATATCGAGATCATAATTTGACACAGAAAAAGCTTTCATCATTAATAGTTATAGCCATGCATGTATCCTCCTTGACGTCCTTGGTTATAATTATTAGGATTAGGATATGTTTGTTGCATTGCAGACGTGGCAATGTGTCCTTGCCTTCCATCCCTCTTATACTGCTCCCACATTGCCTGCTCCTCCATCAACAACCTCTGCTTCTTCTCCATGTCTGACATTTGCACGTACGGCGGCGGCGCCACCTGAAGCGACGCTGCGAATGGATCACCGCCGTTTCCTCCCATACCATTGGACGACGGCGGCGCCGGTAATGCTAGCATTGCCGGTCTTCCGGCTGATCCGAATGCAACACTACTAGCACTTCCCGTTGCTGCAAACCCTGATTGAGCCATGGCTGCCACTGTTTGTCCCTGTTGGTACATTCCATCAAGCATTAACATGTCGAACCCACCGCCAAGTGTCGCTCTCTGATTGGTTATGTTGCTTGCTGATTGAACTAGGGCTGATTCCCAATCAGCCTCGTCCTTAAAAGCTTCCCAATTTGGACCTGGCGCCGAAGGACCCGCCGCCGCTGGTGCACCGCCGTCGAACAAAGCCAGAGCCAATTGATTTGCATGGTCTTGACTTGACATTGCGTATTCCCCAAGGTTTAGTAAATCAGCTTCTTGTTGAACAACTAAAGCTTTGGAGTTATCTTCTTCCTTTACTTCCTCTGGTTCTTCCTCACCAAGGAGTGATGGTTCTTCAGGGGCTGGCAAAGCTTTAATGGCATTCATGTCTATTTCTGGCTCTGCCTCTGGCTCATTAACTTCTTGAATCAGTTCTTCTTGATCTTCGATCATTTTGCATTGTTGCAAGGCAGATTTGTCACGGATAAACTCATCTATCAGCTCGAGTTTTTTCTGAGTTATTTTCTCGATTTCAGGATACTCAGAAGATCGACAAATGCCAACACTTTTGCACCATGAATAGAAGTTGTCGAGCTCATCAAACTGCTTTGCTTCACGGCTGAATATTTCGTAAACTTTAACGGATTCAGAAACATCAAGCTGCATGAAACGATCAATTAAGATTCCCAGTATTTCTGTTATGTCGTAATATATCTGGAAACTTTCTTTCACTATTGGGTAAAGCGCCACGGTCACAACCCTGTTGCACTTTGCTGTCCCTGTTTCGATCCAACAAAACCAAACACATTCATTCATATATCTTTGAACGCCAATGGGGAAACCAATATTTATGCCTTCTTTATTTTTTTTGGGCCATAAAACGTGTCTAATATTTATGCCTTTATGACATGCAATAATTATTAACTTATTATTAGCCTTTTTTGCGTTTGCCCTCTAAACTTCAAATCAGGACATTTTGCCCCTGAACTATTGCGTTTGCCCTCTAAACTTCAAATCAGGACATTTTGCCCCTGAACTTCCCAATCCGAGATATTTTACCTTGATGGATGGGTTAAGGTAAATCGTCTCCATTTGGAAAGTTCAGGGGCAGATTGTCTCAATTTTAGGTTGCGGGGGGCAAATTGTCCTTATACCCATAATTTAGGGGCAAAAAGGCTAATAAGACTACAGCAAATGATTACCTGTTGGGCGACAGGCAAGGAACCGATCGAGAAGCTGTTGCAAATGCTGCAACTTGGAAAAAATATGCTCAGTTTTCATCTCACGAATCGGTGTGGTTCTGACAACAATTGCCTTATCATTCTCTTCCTGATGATGATGATGATGATGATGATGATCATCTTCATCATATCCAAAGGCGCTACGTTTCCCGCGCTTTCCCAGCATCTTATATTCCAATCTTTCGTCAAGGTAAAGGGCATAGGTACGGACGAAAGCAGAGTAATCCCAAGAATTGGATCGTGACGTGTCTCGAAAATCCGACATGTTGAGAATGCGAGTCCCGCGCCTGGTGGAGAAGAAAATCTCCTGCTCGTACGCCGGGTCGCCCTCGGCCAGGAGCCGTTGGATGAGAATAAGGGTCTTCAAAGCGACGGTCCAGTTTTGAGTCTTGTTGAGGCGTCTGGAGAGGGTGTTGACGCAGGCACTAATATAGGCTCGTGAATAGGAGGTTAAACTGATGATTTCTCGAATGTATCGCTCTTCCGCTGGGTATTCTTCGTGTCTTGTTGCCTTAACAATGGCGACTTCAAGGTCGGAAATTGAAGTGCTGCCTCCAACTTTGGCCAGACTTATGCTTGTCTGGTCCTTGACGTGCCCAAGGGCTCTTTTTAACTTGCTTGGTGCCATGGATTTTGATTTTGATTAAGCTAATTAAGTTTTGATTTGAAGAATGTAAGGTTATTAGGTATATAGTATGGGGAAAATGCAAAATGAGAGTAAAATAAATAAATAAAATTAAATTCCCAACAACAATCGTTTTAGAGAAAGATTGTTGATGGGAAGAAAGTAGAGAAAGAAAGAAGAAAGAAGACAATGAGGAAAAAAATCTTTTGTTTTCTCCTCGTGTAAAACCTTCCTCTTCCCTCTTTTACTATCTTTTACCTTTTTTCTTTTTTTCCTTTTTAGTCTAAATCAAATGTTTTTCCTCAGAGTCAACCATTCATTGTATTGCATTACCCGTTATTTTAGCTAAGAACAAGAAAAATATTAACGGGAGACATTAAGCCATATGGCGAATGCTGATTGGGTGTCCTGAAGGAAAAATGTTGACTGCTAATATTAGCTTTTCTCATGAGAAGGAAAATTTTCAACCTTATTTTGACCATTTCAGATTTGCATGGACCGCTAACAGAAAGCATTTGACAGGGAACGGAAATGAGAACTTTAAATAGCTGTAAGTTTATATTCACAGTTGCATGAGATAAAATGCTTTGAGAATTGAGATAGACACAAAAATGAAAAACCTTAAAATTTTATGGAAATTAATGAAACCAAAGCCCAGTTGAAGTAATAACACGTTCCACAAGTTATAGAGTTATGAAAAGGAGAGTTATTGCAATCATATTACAGATATTTGCAAAACTAGTCTCCCAAAACACACCTTTCCAAATTTGGCAACCCTGTTCCGGCTGGCTTCTTCGTGGAGACGCCTAATGTCGTTCCAACAGAAACTAAAGTCTCAAGTGATCTTCCACTGTTTGCTAGGAGGTCATCATCTATCTTAATTGCATCCTGCAAAACAGAGCATGCGTCAAACAACCATATTATTATTTACTGTTAATTGAATGTCACAAGCAGAAATGATGATGACTATATGATACCAACCTTTTCAAATACACAAATCACCGTGCTCCCACCAAATGAGAAATAGCCAAACTGTGGATGGAACAAATGAGTTGCTTAAAAGGTGATGAACAGTATACAGAATCACAAAATATAAAAGACCAGGGAGTGCTAACCTCATCTCCCTTTTTTACAATGTCACCTTCCTTCTTCAAGAAAGTTATGCTACCAACCATTGTTGCTCCGATTGCAACAAATGCCACCTAGAGCATGAAATAACCATTTAGAGAAGGCAAAAGATCATGGCCCCAAGATATCGTGTTATACCAAAAAAAAAAAATCATGTATTTATCGCCTCAATGCCAGGCAGAGCATTGAGCCAAATCAGAATTCTAATCTAAGAAATTAAAAGTAAAAACTTGCAGTAAATTAAAGCAAAGAGACAAACCTTTCCAAACTCCGCAGTGGAAATAATGGATACTACGCGTTTATTCTCAGTGAAAACATTACAATATTTGCTATTGACAGCAATAGGATTAACCTAGGAAATGGAAGCAAGGTGTAAAGAAGGGGAGAATTATACAAATGCCACTAGTAAAAATGAGGCTCATAAATTGAACAAGAAAGAAAAATATGGACTACGAAAAAGACCAAACATATACAAAGGATTATTTATGCACTTACTGTGTATAAGCAACCAGGAATATCAATGAATTTCTCAATGGTGCCAGAAACTGGAACATGAAACCTATGATAGTCCTATTACAAGGCTAATGAAGTTAGAGTTTAAACCATAAAAATAAGATAAAATCATTTTAGGTTACTTTATGATACAATACCAATAGTGATGAGCTTACCTGAGGGGCCAACCTGAGTATCACCAACGTTCCATCAACAAAAGCACTTGAACAGATTTCTTTCCCCAGAAGACCTTGAACTGAAAACTTTCGACCCTAAAAATTGCCAATACAGAGTGTGTTACAACGAAAGTGTTTTCTAAAAATAGAAAGGAGGGAGGAGAGTGAGAGAGTGAGAGAGACAGACAGAGAAGAAGAGAAAGCCAAGCACATAGAAAACTAAGATGGTAGGATAGTGTAGAAGGACGTGATAATTTAGTTAACTTGGTTGCTATTAGTGAACAGAGGAGACAATCACTTTAATAAAACAAATTTAATCTTAGGAAACTACTATGAACCAAGAAAACCAAAATAATATGACTTAACAAAAGAAAAACTAATACCATATTAGAGAAAATCCAACTGGAAGAGGTAAATCATACCTTGATCCAAAGTCGTAGACTATCTTGTACAGATTTAAATGCCATCAACCGACTATCAGCAGCGCATACTGCAACATCATCGCGCTCCATGGAAGCAATTGGTCTTGCTCCAGGCTTTAACTCTCTTACGAAGAATTCATTAAATGTCTGAAACAACAAAAAGTAAGTTTTTATGTTGCCAAGAACCTGCAACTATCACAACGAAAAGTACCAGTTATGCTACCATAAAATATGCCACCACTACTCCTGAACTTGATCAACAAAAGATAAGGGCAGAAAAGTAAGTTATGTGCCAATTCTCTGTCAATCCAGCCATGGATGCACACAGAGTAAAGATATTCCTTACATGTGAACAACCAGATTGATTGAGAAGTCATGATTCCCAGACTAGGTTAATACTTATAACAAGAATCAACGTTCCTTTTTCTACTTAAGCTTCTTCATAAGCGCTGTAACTAGAATAGTGTTTAGAGTTAACAAATGAATTTGGCACATCAATAAATTCATAACAGCCCCCAGCTCTAGTTACTTATCTTATCTACCATTGAGCTTTCTGTCCACAAGGGGAGAGGGCTCAACTACAGGAAAGGGGAAGGGGTGAGATGTTTGGTGTCCTGGTGCTAGCAATGACCAAAACTACAGGAACTCAATTCTCACATAACAAGAAGAAAAAAATCAAAATTTTGATGATATTAAATTTTACCTTAAAATGCTCCAGAGGATACTTGACTTCAGCCATATTAATTTGATCCTGCAATACCATAGCTAACTTGTATGAAAACACAACACAAATTTCTGAATTCATGGTTGATCAAGTTTAGAGTTCATGAAATTAAAACCAGCAGTGACCATGAATTAGAAAGAGACACAATTGTGTGCCAGTGAATGACTAAAAACATAAATGACAAGACGATTGCTACAAGTCACATGCATTTATTCCTTTAGGCATCAGGAGATATTGAAAAAAAACATCCATTTAATCAGTTTCCATAACAAATTAAAGCTACTTTGATGATCCATTGTCTTCAACATTTAACAAAGGCACTGGAAGCTGATAAATATTGTTCTGTGAACAACTAGCTCTTGTCCATTTCAAAAGTCAATGCAGAAGACATAATTATGGTTAGGTAATCAAATTATATCATAAATAAAGAGATATAGGGAAACCCCCAGAATCAAATAAGCCTATAAACATACATATTTGGACAGTATGACCTAAAGCAAAATACTTTATATATTGAATTCAACAGTTCAAAACTCTAAAACCTTCATCAAGTAAGCCAAAGCTATCCCGGCAGCATTGCAAGGGTTTCTACAATCAAATGGAGTATCATACCTTGAAAAATTCAAGAAACTTCGGTATATCTTTAGCAGATTCAACTGAATTCATCTGTCTTCCTTGCCTCTCTGAGATGCTTTGCAGAATTTCCTTTGCTCCTGCACCCAAATGGCCACAAAATATTATAGATGGGAGACATCACTTCAGATACAGGACATTCTGCTGGTTGATAAAAGTATTCAAAATCTAAATCTTATGTAGACTGTATGGATAACTAAATAAATTAAGCCAAACTACAAGTTTATCTATTTCTAATGGAAAACTCAAACAAATTTATTGAGTCTAATATATTCTCAAGTAAATATGAATATATCAGATAGACGATATATTAGTTTATATTTCTAGGAGACAACTTTCAAAATCCCACTATGGACACAGTTTTCAAACAAAATCTCCAACGGTATAAACCCCTGAAAAACAAAACTATCAATAGCAAATAGCAATCATTCTATCATACAAATCCCACAATGGCTCAATATGCATACCATAAATGCATGTGTAAAGCAAATGGCCATACCCTTATCCATAAGGCCAAGTCCTATTTTTGACTGGTAGATGGCTCTCATTGATAGAACAATCTTTGCATCAATCAGTTCTTCAACCAGTCTCTTCGTCTTTCGATCAAAGACCTAAAGAAACAAACTGTTAGAAGAAAGACAACATGGAAGCGTAACATCTTCTAGCAGATCAATAATGAAGGTTTACATATATACATACACATAATTGACTGTACATATGGATATAATGAAAACCAAGAAAATTACCACAATATGTGAAGCACTTGACCCAGAATTCAAACCAACATCATATGATGAAAAATGGGCCCACTCACTTAGTTTGAACATCCACCTACAAAAATTCAATATGAACATATCATTTGAGCCATGAGAATAATATGCAATGACAACACCAAGAAAATTTTAAGATAATAAAACAAAACCACAAAGGCGAAGGATGAAGACACTCACCCATATGAGGCCTGTTTCTCAGTCAAAAATCCTCCTGTCATGACTTGGTTACCAGTTCCTTCATCAAAACACAGACTTAAATGAATCACGGTGTTCAGCTTATCAGAGACCTCAATTTTCTCACCACAGACAGGGCAGCAATTCATAATGGGTTCTCTGCAATACAGAAATAACGTACATCAAAAGAATTAATAATACTTCATAACACGTTTATGGAGATATATTGACAAGTTGAATACATAGACAATTTTGACAGGAAGTAATTCTATGGCAGTTACCTTCTTTTGCCAAACATGTTGACCTACTAGACAAGAGTGCACATGATCTAATGCAAGGAATATGATTATTTTCAATGAAGATCAAATGCATATGGTAGTTTTTCCACCATAAATCATCTAAAACATATACATTGGCTGAATCTTGAAATTTTTTAATTGGGTGGTATAAAAATGAACCAATAATAATATCAATGCCTCTTGGGTCGAGTGGAAAGAGCTCGATGCCCCTTAAGAAAGTTCTTGTGTTCAAGTCTTGTGAATGGAGCAAATAAGCCCTGGGAGAGCTTCCCCTCATTTGGGGTCCAAAACGGCTCAACTCTAGATTGGTTGGGGGCCAATATAGCTACTAAATACTAAAAGGTTTGATAGATCTGCCATAAATTATTTCACATTAACAGTGAAGTCTGACAAATCGCGGATCATCCCTTAAGTCAGGGACAGGGCCCAAAATTTACTCAAAGTGCAAGCCTTAATATACATCCATGCAGGCGTTTCATAATCCCAATACCCTGAGTATGAAACCATGTAAAAACTACAATTGAGATGATGAACATCTCAGTTGCCAAACAGAAATGAAGGCAAATTAGATAGGTGATTAAAGCTTAGAGCGATAAACAGCTCATTCATAATTTAACTTATATTAGAGGCATTACTTTTCTTGTTGAAGAGCAAGAAGTTCAGCCAACTCATCCATGCTCACAACACCGTCCCCATTTTTATCAGCAGCTTTGAAAAGCTCCTCTTTCTAGAAAATAAAAGCAAATAAGGACAAAAAAATAAAGTTCTGTGAAAACAATTAAGTAGCAAATAGAATCATCATGATTTTGTACATATAACTCCAAAAATATTATTGAAACCATAGAAGATATGAAGATACAGATAATTATCCCACCCCACTTCTCAGAAAAGGGAAAAGGAAAAACAGGAAAAGAGCGCATGCACGTGAGAGAGAGAGAGATTCAAATTAGGAATTTGAACTAATGCTAAGAAGACAAATTTCTTCACAAACCCAAATGTGCATCTCTAAAAGTTTAAATAAGAAGACCCATCTTGTAAAGTAAAACACACCAGAAAGCAACATGAAAGAATTAGAAGTGCAAATCAACCTCAGAAGTCAAACCTTGCTAGCAGCCGCATTATTGCCAAAAGCATTAATTAAGTCTGAAAACTCAGAGAATGAGAGCATTCCATCTTCATTGTAGTCCTGAATACAGATAATGGCTGAAATTTAATACAAGAACTAGAGAGTAGCATCAAAAGTCCAAGATATAGATTTTCTAAGGAACTAAGGGCAATATCTCCAAAGTCTTTAACCAAATACATGGAAAAGAAAAACAAAATGTTCACATTAATTTAAACTTGAGGAGAAAACTAAACTTGTAATCTTTAGGATTTATTTTATTTTATTGTTTTGCAAGTCGTGTTATTTAAACTTGTACCAGTTGAGTTTTGGCTTTTAGCCCAACCAAAAGCACTAAAGGAATCAGGAAAAAGGTAATAAGAAGCAATTAGATTTAAGGGTGTTATCATCGAATTATAGTGCCATACTATAACAATGTCATATGATCAATGGCATCTTCCCTTTTTCCTTTTCTCATACAAAACTACTGACCTTGCATTATGCAATAAATCTAATAAAAGAAAAACCTAAGGCAGATAGATCACGCACAAAGAAACCTGCCACTTACTCCATGTTCATATTGGTTGTAACTGTCCTTAAGATACAAACGCTATAGTCATGTCTCGGATACCCAATTTCATAGCTAAGAGATAATGGCCAATGACTACATTAAAATCTAACATTTTTCCCAGTAATATGTATAAGCAGATACAATGTGAGATTTAAAAAAAAAAAAATGCTACATGGCTTACCACTATTGATAAGATTCTTTTTGCAAAATTCTTCTCCGTTTCAATTGGATCCTGACATTTATTCCACTAAAGGTTAGAAATGATTACCATAGTTCCAATCAACTTAGAGAATCATTTGGTACATAGTGCAAACCTCGACATCACAGGAAATACATATGCGGCCAACAACTACATCAGATGATACAGGATCAAGCAGGTCAAATGCGTCAAAGTCAGAATCTGAATCCTGAAATGAGAAGTTTTATGCAATGAAGTTATCACAAACAGAAATAAGTAAGAAGATGTTGAATGAGAAGGCTACTCACCCGTGCTAGATAGTCAATTAGATCGATATCACAGTATCCAATGAGATTATTCTTTGATATTCTATTTGTCTGCAGCATATGACATGAGCAACTTGACAAATTAAGTACAACTAGATAATTTTTGGTAAAATGAAATATTTTAAACGAACAGACCTCAAATACTGAGATTCTAGCAACACGAGGTCCATTTCTTTCCAAAAGAAGTTTCCTCTCCTGTCAAGAGATCAAATCATGTTCTTAGATACAGTAGCAAAACGTGCATAACTTGAAACATCATAACCTGAATAAAAAAAAGGATTAGCAGCTTTGAACAACTGCCAGCAGCATTCAATTAGTCATGTAGGATACAGAAGAAATGTTACAAGCTACAAGCCTACAGTAACTAGGACAAGTAAAATGATATGGCATCCTATTGACACCACAATTTGCTCATACTCTTAAGCAAATTATACAGAAAAGCAAAAGATTCAGAGCACAAATCCAAATGTAAAACAGTGGTAGCAGCACATTTTCATTTTAACAAAGTGAATGGCCAGCCTAACTTCCTTTGTGCATTTTAACAAATGCTACTGAATCCATTAGTTCCACAATAGGTGTTAATTAATGGATTATTCAATCATATCATACAAGATTAGAAGGATCAGCATTAAATTAGATAGTTAGAGAGGTGACTTACACAGTTCCAGCTGGGTTTATCTGTTCTGCACCGCCAAAAGAACAAACAAAGAAAAAGTTACTAGCATGAAAAAACTTGAGACAAAAAAGGTAAAAAAAGAAAGTATCTGTATCATCATTACAGTAAGACTATCTGCAGCAGATTAACACTAAATAAGAACAAGAGAAAAGATTACGAGTAATATATTTTATTATCCTTAACTGATCGGAAGTCTTAGTTCGGAACGTTTGCTCTCCAAATGAAACACATGCCAGCCACTTGTCTTTAAACTTCATCTCAGCCTAAAACCAGAAATAAATGAATAAACAAAGAATCGCAGATTAAAAAAAGAACAAAAGTAAGAGTAAAAGTAAGGAAACGAGTGGAAAGATACTTTAATGAGAGTGAGAAGAGCAATGCCAGCGAAATCATCGACGTCCTGAAGCTTCTGGTGAGAAGAAGAGGAAGGTTTACGGTGGTGATGACGGCGGTGGAGGTGAAGCCTCCGCTTCAAGCGAGACAAACGAGAGGGCTTAGTATCCGCATCCGACGAAGAAGAAGAAGAAGAGTCATCCTCCTTTGAGCTGCCGTGCCCCATAGTCGCTCAAGCTGTCTCGTCTCCTTTGCCTTCGCTGTTTCTTTTTTTTTTCCTGTTATTGAGATTAATAAATTTTGGAAAAAAGAAGGATGGAAGCGTTGAATATTCGGGCATCCACAGAAAGTGGAGAAGTCAGTCAGAAAGGGAATGATAGTAATTTGGTACTGAAATTTAGTACAGTTTCAAAAAAGCAGAAACGTCAAATTGCCTTTTCCTTTTTTCCGTTTCGCTGCTGGCTGCTGCCCGGCTGCCCCGCTGGCAGTAAGTGGGAACCGGATAGGAAGAATGAGAGGAAACTTCGTCGTTTAACGGGGCATTAGTGGATTTGGTCTGGGTGGTTAGTGCTTTGCTTTGCAGAATGGGCCTCCTTGTCTATTTATTACACACGTGAGGACGGAGAAACACGTGTAAGTCAAACCCCTCTTTATTGGGCCCAAGAAAAAGGACAAAGAAAGAAAGATAGCCCACTTGGCCACCTTCTTCTACTCTTTGTCTACATGTACAAAACTACTACTGCTACTTACATCACTTGTTTAGCCATCACCACCTAATCTTTAATGTAAGCTATATATTGGTTTGGAGTTGGATATTTATATGTGTTATGATGTCTGTTAAAGTAAATACGTATAAATATGAAATTGAACCTACTTACTATATAAAATGGTTCATTAAATTATTCAAAAAAGTGAAAGTTCTATTGATAAAAATATGGCATTTAAAAAGCAATTCACTTGTGCACATGGAGATGCATGAATAAGACAAGGTGAAATGATGAAGAACATTTTGGTTTTCTTATTTTTGAAGTAATCATTTTTTAGGCAAGTTCTTGAAGTAATGTTTATATATATATATATATATATATGTTTCTTTCATTATTCAAACAGAAGTAAAAATTGCTAACTATTGGAGGGAATATAAAGATTTTAAATCCTAAAGAGATGGAGATAATCTTAGCCTTAATAGAATTTTAAGGCTGTACATTGATCTCTACCTAGAGACATTCTTGAAACCATTCAACCTAAGTCTAATTACATCAAAAACTGATTGGAAAGCTGGTTATATATAGTGTTGCATTTTCCTTTCATATCATATATGGCAGTATCGACACCAAACAAGTCTTCTGCTAATGGCCCAATTAAGGTCCATTATACTCTAGTCTTCCATATGTATATTATAGGCTAAATAGCCTCTTTGTCCCTGAACTTTGTAAATTTAGGTCAGATTGTCACTTTGAACTTAAATTTATGCCACTTTACCCCTTGAATTTGTAAAATCAGGTCAATCTCCCTCTTCACTTCACGGGATCTATTAAGTCCTATAAAATTTGTTGACGTGGCAAACTTATGTTGATGTGGCACTTTCACGTCAGCATTCATGCGGGTCCCACATGACCCTAAATGCTAGGGGGGCCCACATGAGAGTTGACGTGGAAATGCCACATTAGCAAAAGTTTGTCACGTCAGCATCCGTTAGTCAACCGTTAAGTCAGGGGTAAATTGACTTGATTTTACAAATTCAGGGGACAAAGTGGCACAATTTAAAGTTCATGCGATAATCTGGCCTAAATTTACAAAATTCAGGGGCAAAGGGCTATTAGCCGTATGATATAGTTTTTGTTTCCTTTTCGTTCATCACAAAAAAGAAATTAAAGAAGTAAAGACTAAAAACAATACAATCATATTACGTAGTAGAAGAGAAAATACTTTTTTTTTTGGTGAACGAAGAGAAAATACTTTTTGACCCGTCTGATTTTACCATCAGTTATCTCACCTAATAATTAAGATATAACAAATAAATTTCAGGTTTAGCTCTTAGTTATAAATAAAGAGGGTTTACAAGGTAAATCCCTTAATTTTAGGATATTATTGAGTAGAAGTTTATAATTAAGGTAACAAATTAATTTCAGATTTAGCCCCTAGTTATAAACTAGTTTAAAACCCGGTCGTTGCCCGAGGATGAAAGACAATTCAAAAAATTATTATTGAGAAATCTCCAACTACTCAAAAAAGTTAAGGATGTAAATTATTATATTGGATAATTTTGTGTGGTTAGTAGAAAACATTATTGAGAAATAATTTATAATTAATTGTTGTTATAATTAATGATTTTATGATTATGAGTTATGATCTAAATAAATTACAATTAATTTAAATTCCACTCTATTTATGTAAATTAATTAATGAAAATTAATTTACAATTGACTTCTCATTACACTTAAATTAATTATCAATTTATCATTGATTCAATGTTGTTTATATTTATTGAAATTGTAAATCTAATGTATCTATCAATTTTCATTTTTTCATTTGATGCATCTCATGTTCTTGTTATTAGATATATCTTTCTCTATTACATATTAAATGTAAAACATATTATTGTTAAATGTTTCAAGAATGTGCGCTATCCTAAAATGAAAAACGATTTTCTTTATACTTTACTTAAACCTGATTTTTATAAGATTTAATGTTTCATATCAAATCCAATTTGAAAAATTTGAAAAATCAATTAATTTTGATTAGCACATAATGATCAATTAGTATAATTCAATAGTAATTTTAATTTTGACCAACTTTATGTAGTAGAATAATTGTTTGAAAAAATATGTTAGTTATCATGTAATTTAGTTACAACTCATAATCAAAATTAATGTTTTACAAATCAGATTGTATTGTTTATTTAAAGTAAATCATTATTGATTGATTGAAAGTAAATAATTATTGATTGATTATTACTGATTTAGTTGCTCAATATATGTAAATTAATTATAACTCCTCTAAACTTGACCAAGCTTAAGCGGAAAATAAATTTTTTGAAGTAATTTATTATATGTAGAAAATTAACTGAGTGAAATTATTATTAATGATTTTTACCAAACTTAAGATGTAAATTTATTTGTATTAGTTCAAAGCATATTTTATTGTTTGAAAGAATTAATTAGTTACTATATAAATTAATCATGATTGATTGTCGAAATTAAATTTGTAAAAATCAAAAATACTATTTATGGAAAGTAAATAATTATTGTTAAAAATATTGATTATAATCACTTTAATTTTGTTTGCTACTATAATTGCTTTAAATTTGACAAAGCTAATATAGAAAAATTTTTTCAAAAGCAATTTTATGTCAGAAATTAATTGAGTGAAATCATCAATCACTTAATTACAATTGATTTAATTTAAGCGTAAAATAACTCTTCACAATTAATTTCTATTGAGTACTTATTTAATCAATGATTTGATCACATGTAAATTAATTGTAATTGATTCAATATTCCTATGAAAAGTAAGAATAATTCATCTTGCCCCTCCAAATAAATTTAATTTTTAAGAGTAAATTATGCAATTAAAGGTTTTTTATTATAGAGTTTTAGAAATAAAGTATAAAACTGATTTCACTAAGTTTAGCCCCAAATTAAAATTTTATTTTTATTCTAAGGGTAAATTTTAAAATTAATAATTTATTGTTATATGGTTTTAGAAATAAAATACAAAACTAATTTAACTAAGTTTAACCCCAAATTAAAATTTTATTTTTATTTTAAGTGTAAATTGCATAATTAATAATATATTGTTATAAGGTTTTATAAATAAGATATATAACTAAATCTTTACTTTACTCATATAGGAGTAATTAATGATGATTATGTTTGAAAATAATGTACTTAGTAAGAGATATATCAAAATTCAATCAATTTTCTAACATAACTCTTCACTTTACTCATATAGGAGTAATTCTTTACAAACTAAAATTATAAGTAATCTTAATGATATTTACTTAAAAAGAATATGTTGGCATTAAAAAAGTAAATGAAATTAGCAACTAGTTACCATAAATCAAGAATGATTAAGAATAATAACTAATCTTCTAATGTAAAGGTTTTTTTGGCCATCATTGTACGGTTTTCAAGACCATCTTTAGAATTGAAGGTTTGTAAAATACATTATGTAGGTTTTACCAAAACAAAAAAAAAATACATTATACAGAAATATAAGAAGAAGATCATGTAAATCAATTCAAGGCTCAAACAATAACGTGGATAAAACAATAATTATTTTAAAAATTATATTATAAATTATAAATTGAAGAACCTATAAAATAACATCATACAATTAGTATGAAAAAACCAAATGAGTTTTTATTGCATTATATTTTATTTTATACGACATTAAACAAAAGAATAAAAATAAATTAAAACATAACTTGAATGAAGACCTGGAAAAAATAGAAAAAAATATAAGAACATAAAATTGATAAAATAATCAAACAAAATTGACCAAAACTAAAAATAATATAAGATCGTACATGATCAAAGAAATTTAAACAGAATGAAAGCTAACAAAAAAAAATCAATGAGTACATAATCAAAGAACATAACAAAAAGAATTGTAAAACTTAATAGTATTATATAAATGAAGGCCAACACAATTGCATATAGAAATTTAAAATAATTATGAAAAAAATAACGAATGATATATAAGAAAAAAGTAATAATAATATTTAAAAAACATGAGAGAGACTTGGATATAAAAAAACAAAAGATATATCAAGAAGAATAGGAGATGGAGAAGTAGAAAGAAACTTGTACAAAACTTGTAAAATAATGGAGACAAAAAATTGAATAAAGATTGTGGAAAAATGATGAAAAATGCTGAAAGAACTATTGGCCTTTATATAGATGAAGGAATCACCATTTAAGGTAAAATATATGTGAAATTAAATTTGATTGAGACAAATCAAATGGAAATTGGAAATTTGATTGAGAGTGATTTATGGTAGTAGTATAAAGGAATAAAACATAATTATGTAAAGTTTTCATTAATAATTGTAATTGATTTTGATTTGAATATATTCAAATGAAATCAATGAAATTGACATTTAACAATGAAATTAATCAATTAATTGATGAGATAATTGTGGATCTAAAACATAATAATTAGGATGTAATTATTCAATCAATTTAATTAATACATGCCACTTGTCAGAAGGAGGAAACCTCAATAATTAATAACCTTCATTTTCTCCAACGTCTACAGTTTTAATATATACTAGAACTTCCCGGCCGCGCTTCGCGTGCGGCTGTTTTATTTTATAAATTCTTTTAAAAAAATTCAATTAAGAAATGAACTGTTTTATTTTATAAATTCTTTTAAGAAAATTCAATTAAGAAATAAAATTTTGTTGTGAAATGATAACAAAACAAAGTGAGGGAGTAGAATTGAAGTATGGAAAAGACAAGAGAATAGAGAGACAATAGAATACGGAGGAGAAGAAAATATGAAGAATCAAAGAAATTGTTCTCATTCATCTTATTCCATAACAAAGTAAGTGGCCTATTTATAGGCACATAGATACATCACCATAAATATAAGAGGATGAACTTAGTACATAGGTATATGTGTATGAATGAACCAAATCATCAATCTTATCTATATGCTTTAATTAGATTCATGGACATCCACAATATACATGTATATTAATAACAAATTTATAATTAATTTATAATTATTTGATAATTTATTTTATATAGGAAAGGGGATGAATGTCTTTTAATTTTTCTAAACTAAATGAATACAAATATAATAAACAAAACATTAGAAAATTATCTATTTACACTTGTCAAAGAAACCAAATGCCAAGTGGTGTTCAATGAAAGACTTGTACATAAAATTTATAGTAGATTTAATATATATATATATATATATGTGATAAAGAGGACCCTTAATTTTAGGATATTATTAAGTAGAGTTTTAAAAGTTATGGTAACTTTTTCTAACGTCACATGGGGATATTTTGGTCAAATAAGTGGATTATATAGCATTACTTTACCTAGAAATTTATGATTTCTTTAAAAAAAGAAAAAGAAATTTTATGATTTACATATGTGAATTACTAAATACCGCCCCATTTTACTAGCTACCGCTCCCCTTTGGACTATTTTGCCCTTTGTTTTATTTTCCATCAAACTTCAAATTTTTCAATTCTCTCAACCTTCAAACTTTCAAAACTCAATCATTCAAAATCGTTCAAGTAAAATAACATCAAAACGCATGAACAAAGATTTTTCGGATTGAAAATATGTTTTTTTTTGAAAAAAAAAAGTAACAAAACAAATATCTATTTATCATTAATCAAATATTAAAATCCTCTTGTTAATATTGACATATCCATACCCATTTAAACTAAATGAATTGTACAATACTTATTAAAGGAAAATCTAAAAATGTTAAAGAAAAAAAAAGAACAAGAA